>JAODAL010034426.1:0-44255 GCA_025379985.1 Phyllomedusa bahiana
AGGGAAAAAAAAAAGGAGTCCGATTTTTCATGCCCCACCAACCTCCCAGCTGTCTAACCTATTAATTTGAATAGGTAGAACCATGTGAAGAACTGCCAGGTGGGCGGGGCTAGCCTTTGGTGGGCTGGGCAAACCCCCGCTCATGAAAAAATTTTTGAGCATCAAATGCCTAAAAACCTGCTCTTAACAGAAAAAGGGGAACACAGCGCGGAATTAACATGTCGTCCCATTTTACTTCCCCGAAAGGGGGGAGCATAACCAATGTGACAGGTTTCCTTTAAAGGTATTTGACCTAGGAGTTGGACAAAAAAACAAACCATTTTGTAAAATAAGGGTTTCTGTTTTTAAAAGATTATAGAAGAAAATTTTTTTACCACCTCTACTGTCTGTATTTTTTTTAAACTTATAATTTATTTTTGGTGAGATCTCAAAATAGCATTCTTAAAACCTTCAAACTTTTTGCCCAAACAAGTTTAAACTTACTGGCAAAATTTTCAGGATCACTTTTTGACCCCTTTTTGAATATTGGCACTACATTTGCTATGCGGCAATTCTTTGTGATATACCCAGTCATTATGCAGTCCATAAATATTGAGAATAGAGGCCTATCTATGAAAACTTATAGAACACTTGTGAGGTCGATATACTCGCTACACCCCTGGAAATAGGGGTGTAGTTTCAAATATGGGGTCTTTTTAGGGGTGTTTATTATTAGCCCTTTAGGGTGTCCGCAAACCTGAAATGGCGCCTAAATAAAATGTTCTTGAAAATGAGACCCCAAAGTACGGTTAGTGCTCCTCCCACTCTGATGCTTGTAGTTAAGCCAAAAAGCCCACTGGAGCCACATATGGAAAACCTCTTAAAATGGTAGAATCTGGAGAATCCATATTAAGTTGCAGTTCCCTGGTTATATCTACCATGTTCTTGTGAATAATGGATTAAAACTGAAAATCTGCAAAAAGTTACATTTTTAAATTTCACCCCCACTTTGCTTTAACCCCTTAACAACCTTGGGCGTATGCATACATCCAGGTTCGTTTGGGGTTCATGCACCTACATCATATTCCTGGACATCGTGCAAACTCAAAGCAAAATTCCACGAAACGCTACGGGGATGTCACTGTAAAAAATACGTAATTACGGTAGGGTACCAAAAATAAGGGAACACAGGGGGGGAAACGATCTCCTCCCTCTGTCGTGACACAGCAGCACGATTGTGTGGCTGCTGTGTGCTGACAGCCCGGAAGGTATAGAATGCCGGGCTGTCTGTGACGTCAGCATGGCCAGGCATCGTGACTGACAGTTGTCATAGAGACCAAAGCAAAGCAATAAACCAATGGGGAAAAGTAATTAAAAAAAATGTGAAAAAGAAAAAAATGTGAAAAAGTAAAAAAAGTCCGGAGGGGGTGGCCTGCAGGCATGGTTGAGGGGCGTGTAGTTTTAGCGACCCAGCAAACCCCGTATAAACCTACAACCAACCATACCAGGCTCTGACGCCCACAAAGACGTCTAAGGAGTGACTGAAGGTCCTTGGAGAGTTTTTCAAACCCCCTTTCCCTGTCCGGCGACAAGTGAGAGAGGACTGGGTCCTGGTGTAGTGGCGGAAACAGCGGCTATCTCCATCTCCGGCCTCTTCTGCGAAAGCCCCCGGGCGCGCATGGGGAGGAGAAGATTTTTCCCTCGCACATGTACCCGGCTGACAGCGGGGGGGTTGAAGGCCGGGGGCGGAGAGTGCGGGGTGGGACAGAGCTAGGGGGCAGTGCGGAGGCGCAAAACCGAATCCCGGGACGGCAGCACCACGAGACGCGGGTCACCCCCGCGGAAGGGAACCGGCCTAAGAGATTCACACGCCCGTGGCCAGATGGGAGTCAGGAGCAAGGGGGGTGCCCGGGCTGCTCGACCTCTTTCCCTAATATACCCCAGAAAAAGGCAAAAAGTTAAAAAAAGTTTTGGGAGACATCAGCCCCCCAGGTGGGGCCCGAAAAGAGCTTTTTGTGGGGAAAATCCCCTATATTTAAACAACGCTGTCCTGGGACGTGCATGTCCCCCTGAAAAAATATAATCTTGTTTCCCCATAAACACTACAGCACAGAAAACCCTTCCCGCCAAGGTGCCCCACCCTCCACTCCCTGTCCCGGGCCCCGACTGGACAAACACTAACCCTTTCAGCACAGCCATTTGAGTGAAATCTGCTTTGTTTCGAGAGCAACGAGAGCTTTTAAGCAGGGAGACAGCAAAAGAGGGCCCCTGCTTTTTTTGTACCTTTTTTTAGAAAGAAAGGACTTCCCCAGACCCCAAAAAAACTCCCTTTGGGAGACTCCAGGGGGGGGAGTCCAAATGGGGCCCCAAAACCTTGACATCCCAACCCTCGCGTTAAATCCTCAGGGGATCTATGAGTCAAATGGGAGAGGGGTCTGCAGACCCCAGGGTTTGGTTAGCCCCGATAATAAAGGGAGCCATTGCCTCAAGCCATACGACTCGAAGGGTTTAAAAAAACCATATTCCCAAACCCACCTGAAAACCGCGGGAGGGGGATATGGAAAGAGTTTGGGGGAAAAAACCGCTTTAGGCAAGACGCCGTTTTCAGTAAAGGTTTGGAAAATTCGGGGGGCCCCCCCAAAAACGGGTTTTCCAGCAAAATTGCAACAACAAATTAAAAAATCCCCGTAGGAAGAGTGGAGGATGAGGAAAACCCAATCATAAAGTTTAAAGTAATGCAAATTTTGGGGCCCCCCAAGAGAGCAAAGGGGGGCCCCTGGAAAAAATTTACCAAAAGAATTTGGGTCCCGCCAAGTGCCGGGGTCCAATTTCTTTTTTCTTTCCCGCTTTGTGAAGAAACAACCCGGGGCCAAAAAATTCCCCCACGAGCCCTTACCAAACCCGGGTTTCCCAGCGCCCCCCTTTTATCATAAAGGGTTAAAATAAATTTAACCGGGAAAGCGATCCTTACCCTGCCCAAAGGGGAAAAAGGGGGGGGAAAAAAGTTTAAGAGAACACGAGGCTTTCGTTCTAAAACCCCGATTAAAACAAAGGGGTCCAAAAAAAAAGGGAAAATTTTTTTCATCTGGAGAAAAAACCCCCTTATGGAACCTTGGTTTTTAAATTTTCACAATACTGGTTAAACCCCACCCCGCCGAGAGTACAGGGTCAAGACAAGACCCTATTCTTCACCCTTCCTGAAAGGGAAAAAAAAAGGAAAGGGGTGGTTTTTGACTCCCGGGTTTGGGAAAGGGGCTGAATAAATACCCTCCTGGGGGTCTCCTGCTTTCTAGGGGGCAAATAAATTTGGCTCGGGGAAAAAGGGTTTCATAATTTTTAAACAAACCAAACTATGGGGATGGGGGTAAACCCCAGAAAGGTTAACATGAGCCGGGTAATCCGATCATTTTTATGGATGGTGGTAGTTTGGGGTTTTTGGGGTCCCAATTTGGGTTTTGGGATTGACCAAACGAAGTGGGGTCCCACTGATTGAGTTAGGGTCCTAGTTAGAAAAAGGGTTCGGGCTTTTCTCCCTTTTTTAAATTGAAAGCTCTTTTTTTCCAGAGGTTTTGGGGTAAGAGCGACAGTAGTCTTCACCTATGGAGTGAAGAGTTGAATGTTTCTTCACACACAGGGATACAAAGCTCATCCTGTTTTGGGGGGGGTAAAGGGGAGGGTGGCAAGGGAAAAAGGGATGTTTCCCTTTTTCTTTAAAATTTTTGGTGTTTGTGGTGTGTTGAAAGATCGAATGGGTTTCTGTGAATTTTGGGGGTTTCCCCTGGGTTATTGACCACCTGTTTTAGGGAAATTAATTTCCAAATTTAATTTAAAAAAAGGGACATTTAATGTGATTTCTTGAATGCCGAGGCCCGAATTTTTAAAAACAAAAAGGCAGTGGTTTTTTTAAATTTTCCCCGCCCCCTTACAAAACCCCGGAAAAATTTTGATACTGCAGGGAAACCGCCAACTTGACAAAAAATTATGGCATTGAAAATTTTCCCCCCGTGGAAAGGTTTTATGTTAAACAGCGGGCTATTCCCAAATTTCGCTAGGGGGGGGCTCAGTAATTTGGGAGCAAAGAGGTTTTCCCATTCCCCCTTAAAATTTTCACATCCATTTTTTATCCTTCGGGCAGAAATTTATTATAAACATGTTTGGATCCGTTTGGGGTTTTTAATATGTCCCTTTGGGGGGTTTTACGTCCCCACCCCCCCCCTAAATACTGTTTTTTGGGTCAAGTTTTTAACCCTTATAAACATTGTTTCCCCCGATTCCCAAATTTTTCTGCTTGGGATTTTTAAAGCACAAAAATTGGGACAAGGATCGCCAAAGGAATTTTGCATGACCCCACTTTGGAGACGTGGGCCGGATTGTGTGGCTTGACAGAGGTGTGGAGATGGAGACACCCAGAGGACAGGCAGTTCTCCGGGCTACACCCAGCTTGGGGCTTTTTCCCTATTGAACCCCGCTTTTTTATAGTAATGGGCCCCAAAATTTTTCCCCCGGGTAGCGGCGGATTTAAACTGCCTAGAGGCATTTGGACCCTGCCCCTCGGGTTTGGGGGGTGTTTTTTTCAGCAGATTGGGAAAGGGGGAACAGGGGTTGAAGGGGTAAACCCCCAAAGTGGTTGAAAGTCCCCGGAAAGGGGGATGGAGGTGTAGGGAAGGCATGGGTGCCTACTGGGAGACCAATGAAGGGACTACTGACCCCATTACAGAATGGGACGCATTTAAGGCGGTGACTAGGGGCACCCTCAATTTAAAGCTAAAAGCCACCCACAAGCAAATTTTTAAGCGCAAATGCACTTGAGGGGATTGGGCCAGGCAGGGAAATTTGACTAGAAAAACAGGCGATTAGGGGGCACAAGGGTAACTGGGGGGGCTTTTAGAGAACTTATAATTTTATTTCTCACTCATTAAAATCAGAAAAGATTTCTGCCCCAGAGACCCTTAAAATTTTTTTTTGAAAGGGGAAAAAGAATGGAGAAAAACTTCTTTTTTTTGGCTTAAAACCCAAAACCCCCCCAAGACAGTGGGGGCTTTGGGGTCCGCAACTCAAGGGAAGCTTGGGGGACGGAATTTGATGGGAAAATTTCTTTACCGGGTTTTCAAATACTTAAAGCTTTCTTTTATACACCCCTAGACTAAAGGTACTGAAACCCGAAAAATTTGGGGGTTTCTTTACCCCAAATTTTTTTCCCGGTATTCCTGGGGGAGGGAGAGGGGGGCTCCTTGCTTTTTCGGGGCACAGAGGGGAAAAGGCCGGTTTAAACCATTGGGCAGATGGCTAAACCCAAACCCCCGGTCCCCCCGAATGGGGAAAAACATTTTAGTGGCTTAAAATTATACATAGATGATATCAGCCCTTTACTAAAATTTGAGGGCCTTTAGACAAGCTTTTGAAAGGGAACCCGTTGCCCCTTTTCTCAATATGAAGCGACAATAGTAATTCACAAACAAGACAAACTGCCAAAGCCCGGGAAGTCACATAAGACCAATCTTCCTCATAAATATTGAAAGTTTAAGCTCTTGGGAAAGGGTTTTTACTGAGACTTAACTCCCCTTATCCTTTCAATTTTTGGGAGTGGAAACCCAAACCGGGGTTTTTTGCCGGGGAAATCAAGCATTAAACCCGAGGAGAAATTTTTAAAATCTCCAAAAAGGGCCCCGAAAAAACTTTAAGATTTTCCCTAGATGGAGGTTTTTTGTGGGCGGGGTTGTCATCCTCGGCTTTTTTTTCCCCCAGAGTTTCCTTTGATTGCCCGGATTCTGTACTATAGACGAACCGCTAGGGTTTGGGGAAATTTATACCTGTTTGAAAAAAATTCGAATTCCCTCCCCCCCCTTGAAAAAAAGGGGAAAAAAGAAAGAGCCTCCCCTCCCCCCCAAATTTTGTTATTCGCCTTTTCCCCCAACCATAAGTCCAAAATCCTTTTTCATTAAAAACCAATCGATTAAAGGGGGGGAAAATACCCGGGGATAAAAAGAAAAAAAATGTCCCTGTATGCCGGGGTTTACGGTTTTCCTGGGCGGGCCTGCCCGGACTCCCGGATGCCCCCAAAATTAGGGGGAAATCCTACAGACCCTTCCGGGTCTGAGAGTAAATTGGGCGAAATTGGGTGCCATTTACGGAGATGAAGTTCCAAGGGGGGGAGTTCCTTTCCCCCCAGAAGTTTAGTTGGAGGGGTTTTAGACCAAAATTTTAAAAAAACCTTTGGGATACAGATACATAAGATTTCAGAGGTTTTAACCCTTAATCTCTCGGTTTTTAGGGCAAAGGGATATAACCCAAAAAATTGGAAAAGCCTGGAGGTCCCCCCCTTGATCCCCCAAACTATTGGGACCTATAAAGGCTGCCCCTAAACCTGATTCCCCCCAAAAACATTTTTCCGACTTTTGGGAAAGGGTGAAACTCGGGCATTTTTTGGGGCCCGGGGGACCCCCAAGAATAGGGGGAAACCCCAACGTTTAAAAGGCTCCCTTTTCGAGGATGGAGGGCTGGGGGCCCTTCCGGGTTTAATTTCATGAAAAAATTTTTAAATTAACCCAAATTTTCCCCATGCGGGGGGAGGATTAAAAGCTTACCGCAAAAACCCTCGGTTTGGGAAATTCAGGGGGGCACTGGGGAGGTCCTATAAAAAGGCCCGGGGGAAATTGGGGGTAAAAGGGCGGGGGAAAAAACTAAAGTTTACATTTAAAAACCAACTAAAGGCAGCAACTGTTTCGATCTGGAAAGATTTGTGGGGGGTCTCCGGAGGAAGGGGGTGGAAACTCGTGGGGGGGCCCTATATCCCCTTTTTTTTGGGGAAAAACGAAACTCCCTGAATTGGGGCTCCCCGGGAGAAATTTGAAGGGGTGGCCCCGAGGGGGGATTTAAAAACCTTTGGGGGGAAATTTTTTTATGGGAGATTTCCCCCCATTTTTTGGAAAAAATTTGACAATATGGTTTTTTAAAAAAAGGGGGAAACCTGTTTAGGTACTTTCAGTTGCGCCATGCATGTTATAAGCAGTTTGGGGGGGAACATACAGCTGGCATGTGATGCACTGGAGAGGGCGGCCAGGCGGGAGGATCCTGTAAAGTCTGTTTCCATCTTCTACAAGAACATTGAGGTGTCAACCCTCTTCTATTAAGAAAGCTTTCGAGCACTGGTGTGGTGATATTCCGGGCTTGGGAGTCCCACCACCTGGAAGAATTGGCATCCACATGGAGGACCACTGTGATCAGTGCCAGAGATCAACTGATCCAGATTAAGTGGCTCTACAGGGTGTATTATACGCCTGCAAGATTAGCTTTGATGGGTAAGCTGGCCAGTCCAATTTGCTCTATATGCAATAATGCGCATGGCTCCCTCTTTCATATGATTTGGGCGTGCCCCATAATTTGGGCCTTCTGGTCGGATGTTCATGGCTTTTTGAATGAGAAACAAGGTTTCCCTATGGTATGTGCTCCTGAAACTTGCTTACTTGGCCTGGTAGAGGATATTGTCCAGACTAAGTATGAACGGCAATTATATAGGATATTAATGTTCTATGCCATGAAATCGATATGGTTAAACTGGAAGCCTCCTAAACTGCCATCTCTGGGACACTGGAAAGTAAATGGGGACCTGACACTTTACAAGCTCACGTTTGAAGCTCGAGGAGTGCCAGATAGGTTCTTAGAGATTTGGAGTTTGTGGATCGCTTCCCAGTCAGGTTAGTTTGCGGGTGTGAAGTGGATGCTGACCCAGATGTCGGGCTGAATGGGAACAATTGATTTTGTCTGTTTCATAAATAAATGGTATGAATGGAATCAATATAATGCTGTTATGTTTAAATATACACTGAAATTGAATGAGCTACCTCCTATTTGAAATCTGAGCAATGACAATATCACATATCTGTAAGCTCATGATGGATACGAGGTTGAATTTGATGCCTCTGTAGACTGAATGGTGGTGTTGTCTGTATTTTTGCTAATGTTTGCACTTTTAAAGTTTTCCGAAAAATTATTTCTCGAAAATAAACACTTTTAAAAAACAAAAACAAACGGCAATCGCCACAAAAAAGATGATGTCCATTTTTGGTATCGCCACATGCATAATGACGCACCCTATAAATCTGTCGTGTTAATTAACCCGCACGATGTACACCGTAAAAAAAACCTAAATAGTCACAGAATTGCAATTTTTGTTCATCCTGCAGCACATAAAATGGAATAAAAAGCGATCAAAAGCTCATATAAACACCAGCGTGATGCTAATTAAAATGTCGGCCCATCCCGCAAAACAAAAAAAGCCCTTACACAGCTCTGTATACGGAAAAATAAAAAAGTTATGGCTCTCCGAAGACAGCAATGTATACATATTTTACACAATAAAAACATTTTTTTTTTTTTTTATAGCACTTCAACATAAAAAAACAAACAATGTAAACTGGGTATCACCGTAATCGTATCGACCCACAAAATAAAACTAACTTAGCACTGACCGTGCAGTATCCATGACGTTTATAATTTAAAAAAAAAAAAGACACTACTAGGATTGCAGTATTTTCTTCACACTGCTTTAAAAAAAAACGGATTTAAAAGCGATCAAACAGCCTTATCCCCCCAAAAAATACCATTAAAAACGTCAAATCCTCCCGCAAAAAACAAGCCCCTACTCATCTCCGTACACAGAAAAATAAAAAAAAGTTATGGCTCTCAGACTATGGCGATGCAAAAACGTGTTTTCCTGTTCGAATAAAAGTGTTATTATTGTGTAAACGCAGTAAAACAGTAAAAAAAAATTACAAATTGAGTATCGCTGTAATCGTATCGACCTGCTGAGTAAAGCTAGCATGTCATTTATACCGCATGGTGACCGCTGTAAAAAATTTAAAATAAAATAAAAACTACCAGGATTGCTGTATTTTATTCAAAATGCTTCACAAAAACCTTAATAAAAAGTGATCAGAGTCATATGAACCCCATAATGGAACCAAAAATGTCAACTCTTCCTGCAAAAAATAAGCCCATTCACAGCTCCGTACACAACAAAATAAGTGTTATGGCTCTCAGACTATGAAGCACAGTTTTTTATAAACTGTAAAAGTAATGAAACATAAAAACCTATATAAAATTTATATCTTTGCAATTGTACCGACTTCCATAGTAAAGTTAAGATGTAATTTATACCATTCGGTGACCGCTGTGAACTTAAAGCCCAAAAATGGCAAAATTGCATTTTTTGCACCCCATTTTCATGGCCCAATGTTAAAAAAACAAAACAAAAAAAAAACAAACTATGGAACACCCGTGTGGCCAAAATGCACAATACACCCCTAGATGAGATCCTTTAGGGGTGTTGAATCCAAATGGAGCAACGTCTGGATGGTTTCACCTGTTCTGGTACTTTGGGGGCTTTGTAAATGAGACCTGACACCCACCAAAAGCGACGTTCCAAAAGCCAAGTAGCGCTCTCTCCCTTGTACGCCCTGCCGTGCGCCCAAACAGCAATTTACACCCACATGTAGGGTATTGCTGAACTTAGAATAAATTGTGTAACAAAATTGGGGGGCTTTGTTTCCAGGATTCCTTGGAAAAATGAAACATTTTAAGCTAAAATTGCAGATTCTTTGAAAAAAATTTTTTTTTTAATTTTCATAGCCTAATGCTAAAAAAAATTGTGAAACACCTGTTGGGTCGATATACTCGCTGCACCCCTGGATATATTCCTTAGATGGTGGTGTTTCCAATATGGGGTCTTTTAGGGAAGTTTATTAAGTTTTAGCACCTCAGATTGTCCACAAATAAAATCATATTGAAAATGAGACCCCCAAAGTCCAGTAAGTGCTCCTCTTACTCTGAGGCTTGTGGTTGAGCCAAATAGCGCACTAGGGCCACATATGTGATATCTCTATAAACGGCAGAATCTGGGGAATCAATATTAAGCTGCATTTCCATGGTCAATTCTACCATGTTCCAGTGAATAATGGAATTTTAAATCTGCAAAAAAAGTATAACTTTGAAATTTCACTTTAGGTATTTCACAGAAATGAAAGCAAAGTGTTAACAAACTTCCTAAACACTGTTGTAAATACTTTAAGGGGTCTAGTTTCTTAGATGAAGTCATTTATGGGGGTATCTATCATTCAGGCCCCTCAAAGCCACGTCAGAACTTGACTGTTCTCTAAAAAAAAAAATGTATATTGCAAATTTTCTTGAACATGTGAGAAATGACTACTAAATTTCTAAGCCCCCCTAATGTTGTAAAAAAATAAAGTTTAAAAAATTATGCCAACCTACAGTAGACATATGGTAGATGCTAGTTATAAACTATTTTGTGATGAATAATTATCTGTCTTGCGCACAGAAATTTTAGAACTTCGAAAATGACAAATTTTTCCAAATTTTCATGAAATTTTTGATATTTTTCACAAACAAGGATTGTATGGACCAAAATTACAAGTACAATGTATCACGAGAACACAATCTCTGAATCACATGGATAGGTAAAAGTGTGAAAAAGTTATTTTCACATAAAGTGACACGTCAGATTTCAAAAATATGGCTGTGTCAGGAAGGCCAAAACTGGCTGGGTCCTTAAGGAGTTAATTCCTGTGGAACACCTAATGGTTTAATAAACTTCCTAAATGCTGTTTTAATACTTTAAGGGATGTAGTTTCTAAGAAGGAGTAAATTATGGGGGTAACGTCAGAACTCGACTACTCCCTAAAACACACCTACTGAAAATATGAAAAATTACTACTAAATTTCTAACCCCCCTAATGTCTTAAAAAAATAGACATTTAAAAAATGCCAACCTTCAGTAGACATATGGCAGATGTTATAAACAATTTTGTGTGGGATAACTGTTTTAGATGCAGACATTTTTGAACCTTGAAAATGGCAAATTTATCTTAATTTTCACAATATTTCGATATTTTTCACAAACAAGGATTGTATGGACCAAAATTTCTTACTAGCTTAAAGTATGTGTCACGAGAAAACAGTCTCTGGTTCACATGGATAGGTGAAAGTATCAAAAAGTTATTCTCGCATAGTGTTGTACATCAGATTTTAAAAATGGGGCTCTTTCAGGGAGCTCAAAACTGGAAATTAGAAAGTGGGATGCAGGCCTAAGGGCTGTTTAAGCTCTACAATGTCTTTCCTGTGCACTGGTGCCCAAAACTGTACACAATATTCCATGTGTGGTCTAAACAGTGATTTCTATAATGGGAGAAAAATGTTCTCATCGTATGCATCTATGCTCCTTTTAATAAACCCCATAATCCTATATTGGCCACCAAGATTCCCAAGTCACTGCTAAATCACAGGGCAACTTCGTCGTTGCTTCTTCTGGATCTCTGCAGCATTTGACACTGTTGATCACCATCTTCTCCTCAGCATGCTCAACGCCATTGCCATTTAGGACACCGCTCTTAGTTTTCATCCTACCTGTCTGGCCGCTCCTTTAGTTTCTCATTTTCCAGTTCTATCTCCTCTCCACTTCCTCTTGCTTTTAGGGTTCCTCAGGGATCGGTTCTAGGTCCTCTCCTCTTTTTCACTCTACACAGCCCTCATTGGACAAACAGTCAGCCGATTTGGCTTCCAGTACTATCTCTACGCTGATGACACTCAACTATACACCTCCTCTCGAAACATCACTCCTGCTTTGCTACAAATCACCAGTGACTGTCTGTGCGCTGTCTCTGACATCATGTCCTCTCTCTATCTTAAACTAAACCTCACTAAAACTGACCAACTTGTCATCCCGCCGTCTACTAACCGACCCCCCTCTGCCATTTCTGTTTCCGTGCATGGTACTACCATAACTCCTAGGCAGCAAGCACGTGGTCTTGGAGTTATACTAGACTCCGATCTGTCCTTCACCCCATATATCCAATCCCTTGCCCGTTCCTGTCAGCTGCACCTCAAGAACATCTTCAGAATCCGTCCTTTTCTCACTGTGAAAACAACTCAATCTCTTATTACTGCTCTTATTCTTTCTCGTCTTGACTACTGTAACTCCTTGCTTATCGGTCTCCCTCTCCAATCTGTCCTGAATGCAGCAGCCAGGCTCATCTTTCTTTCAAGCCGCTATACTGATGCCTCTACCCTGTGTCAGTCACTGTACCGGTTGCCCATTCAGTACAGAATACAATAGAAACTCATCACTCTCACCCATAAGGCTCTCCACAGCGCTGCATCCCCCTACATCTCCTCCCGGTCTCTCCGTTCTGCTGATGATCTTAGACTACATGCCTCAGTCACCTGAACCTCCCATTCCCGTCTCCAAGATTTTTCACGTGCGGCGCCAGTTCTCTGGAACAAGCTACCCCGTACAACCAGGCATACTCGTAACCCCCGAAGCTTTAAGAGTGCCCTGAGAATACATCTTTATACAAATTTATATCAACATTTTATTATTCCATTTATTGACAACATAATTATCAAGCCGACTTCATTAAAAAATCTTTTTCATGGGGCATGTCCTAACTATGGCCGTGTGAAGACGTGTCTTCTGGAGCTCCTCGTCCCTCTTCAGCAGTTTGGCCGACCTGACATACCCAACGTGGGGAAAACAACCAAAAGGAAGACCCAAAAGTCCTCCACCTGTCCCCCGTCTCCCTAGAGGGACATCGGAGCTTTCTTTCAGCTGGCAGCTCCCCTGGTCCGTCCTGAAGCAGTGAGAAGCGACGCTGGGCAACATGGAAGAGACCACGCAGCAAGCACAGGCTCCCAGCGTACCACCTCCGCACCTACTGCCCCGGTGACTAACCTCTGGCTGTCGGAGGAGTGCGCACAGTTACCGCTCAAAGCCCCGGGACCTGCTTCGCCGCGGACACCAGACGGCCGACCGGTTATGAAGACCTCCCGTCACGTGGGCAGTGAAGATGGCGCCCCGGCTTCCTCCTGCTCACTGGCCTCTGCATAGCCCGGCTTCGCGCCACAGATGCTGTGCCGCGCCTTTCAGGGAACACCGGCTGCAGCGAGCCTGTCGGACCATAAGCGTGCTGATGCCGTATCACTGCACGGAGCCTACTGCCTCCTCGCCTATTACTCACCTGAAAGCTGTCTCCCCCAAAGTGACGGCGCTGCCTCCTTTCACCTCATCTTGTCACTTGCCGCACACCTCAAAAATTGCTATGCAGGCCCCAGAGCAATCTGATGTACCCTCCTGTATACACTCTATCCGGGACAACTTCCAAAGTTCACCGGGCTCTTCCTCTGTACCTGCGGAGGACAACAGACTGGTCACGCTCTCTGACTTGCACAGATTTACACAGTCTATACCTTCCAAGGATGACCTCTCAGCCTTGGCTAAGCACATCATAGCTGAATGTAAGCAATAAATTTCTCTCTTCAGATCTGAGCTGTCCTCACTAAGCTTTAAAATATCCTTATTGGACCATACTCAACAATCTAACTCGCTAACTATGCACGCTCTTCAGTCCTCTTCGTCCCAACACTCCGCCCAGATTTTTGCGCTATAACAACATATTGATGATCTTGAGAATAGGAGCAGGCGCAACAATATTAGAGTCCGAGGCTTGCCTGAATCAGTCCCATCTAATGACCTTATCCCAGTGCTTACCATGATCTTCAACGACCTATTGGAGAGAAATCCGTCTGCCCCCATTGAAATCGACCGGGCCCACAGGGCACTTCGTCCTCCAGCGTTGGATACCAAGAAACCAAGGGACGTTATTTGCCGGGTCCATTTTTACCAGCTGAAAGATGACATTCTGCGTTATCCCCGTCAGTGGCAAAAACTCTTCTTCAGAGATGCCCCTATACTCCTGCTTCAAGATCTCTCCAGGCATACTTTGGCCCAAAGAGCTGCTTTAAAGCCTCTCCTCTCTGTGCTACAAGAGCGCCATATTCCTTACCGTTGGGGTTTCCCCTTCGCTCTGTTCATACGGGGAAAATAGAAGTCACTCGCATTCCGTTCCCCTGATGACCTCCCCTCAGCGTTTCAGGAACTAAACATCCAGGACTTTGTTCTTCCTCCATGGCCCTCTCTGGGCTCTATCACCAACGGATCCAACCCCCGAGTACCGTGGGATGTGCAGGGGCTCCCCCCGTGGAGGAATAGACGTCGACATCGCACAGACTCCTCCACAGCCTCCAATCCCCCATGAGGACTCTTCTGGATGCGGTGCTAGCCTGATTTGGTCTCTGTGACCCCTGAGTATCCTTTCTGGAATATCTATTCTCCGATGGACATTATTGTCTTATCCTGTGTCTGACCTTCATCGGTTGCTGAGAAATTTCTTTCCCTTAACCTTCCATTTTCCTTCCCTATTCCCCTTTCTCCCTCCCCCCCCCTTTTTTTTTTTCTCTCTTCCCTCTCTTCCCCCTTCTCCTTTTCTCCCCCCCCTCCTTCCTTATTCCCCCCGTCAGCCATGGGTCTTTTCTTTCTTTCTTGCTTTATTACCAGGTTTTTCCTCACACCGGAACTCGTTGTTCCTTCTCATACATTCTGGTTGGCTAATTATTCATTGTTTTTTTTCTTGTTAGTAATATATGGACCATGGAGCCTGGATACTTCATGTTCGTATCTTCGCTATAATCTGTTTTCTTGTACCCCCCCAGTAGGATTTAGTCCCGGTATAGCCCTTTACTTAGGCTCTAGGGATATTTGGCTCTTGTTAGCCGATTAAGTAGTTCCAGCTGCAGGCCTCTGTATTGCCTGCTTCCTGGTTGTGTGTGTGAGATTGTTGTGAGTAGTTTTCCCACCCCTCTTTTCTGACTTAACAGTCTCCCTCTCCCCTCACCTCTTTTCCCCTGCCCGCCCTGTGAACCATGGCGGACATATCTTTCGCCTCTTTCAAAGCGCAAGGTCTCAACATCCCCAGCAAGAGGTGCCAGGTACTTTACCATTTCAGTAAAAAACGACTCAGAATAGTTTGTCTTCAGGAGACGCATTTCAAAGAGGGTCATGTCCCTAATATACGAAACAACTATTATACCACTTGGTTTTTTGCAAATTGTCGGGAGTCCAGGTCCAGGGGAGTGACAATAGCCCTCCATAAGTCCCTAATGCATCAGGTTCGGGCAAGCTGGACTGATGCCAATGGGCGCTATATCATTCTGATCCTTGACATAGGGGGTCATCTCTATTGTCAATGTATATGTCCCAAATCAAGGACAAGCTTGTTTTCCTTGCTTGTTTGGTGGAGAAGCTGACGCCCTTAGCTCAAGGCACGATAGTCCTGTGTGGGGATCTAAATGCAACCCTGGACCCTGTCTTAGATAACTCATCGGGTAAGTCATCGCTTTCCTACTTGTCCATTATTCTATTGCGGACTTTGTTCAGGATCACAAAAATTATGCTTCCTCCCCGCTGAACCAATGGGAAGCCGCTAAGTGTGTTATACGGGGCGTTCTGATCAAGCATGGCTCGAGGTTGAAGAGGGACAGGGCGTCTAGGCTGCAATCTGCCCTATCAAAGGTCTCCATGCTGGAGCTTCAACACAAACATGCTCTGGCGGTGGACACCTTGCGAGATCTATTAGCAGCCAGACTAGAGGTGAAACGTTTACTGGAGGTTTCTTGGAAAAGATTTCTTCAGGTCGGCCGTAGCCGCTTTTCTGAGTATAGTGATAAATGTGGACGGATGTTAGCGAGGGCATTGCGACAACGAATATCTGCAATGCATATACCCCAGATCAGGTCTGCAGACGGTTCCATGGCCTACACGATGGAAGAAATTGGGAAAACTTTTCACGCCTTTTATTCTAAACTGTATAATCTCCAACAACATCCCCTTTCCTCCGCGGGGCCAGCTTTTCCCGCTTCCCTTCCGGGTCCTTCTAACGTGGCTGATTTTTCAGAGTTTGAATCCTTGTTCACAGATTCAGAACTATGCTCTGTTATCCGAAGCTTGCCGAGTGGGAAAAGTCCGGGCCCTGACAGATTTACGGACAAATTCAACAAAACTTTCAGGGACGAATTGGCGCCCTTGTTGCTCCGTGCCTTTAATCATGTGTCCCCGGATAGCCCGTTCCCTGCATCTGCGATGCTGGATCATATTGCTCTGATACTCAAACCAGGTAAGGACCCCTCAATCTGCAATAGTTACCGCCCAATCTCCTTATTAAATGTGGACATCAATATGTACGCAAAACTCCTAGCGAATGGACTCAACACTGTGATCCTGGAACTTGTGCACCCTGATCAAGTGGGTTTTGTCCCAGGTAGGGAAGCTCGAGACAACTCTGAAAACTCTCTATCATACACCATGCCCAAACTCGCAAAATCCCCTTAATGATCCTATCCCTGGACGCCGAAAAAGCCTTTGATAAGATCTCTTGGACATCCCTAGCTGCTACTCTTCGGCGTCTAGGGATGGGACCTATTTTTATTTCTAAGATTTTGGCCCTTTATCGAACTCCTTCCACCAAGCTGAAAATTAACGGTACCCTCTCAGATTCGTTCTTAATCACAAATGGTACGAGACAAGGCTGCCCCTTATCACCTCTCCTGTACGTCCTGGTCATGGAGAACCTGCTCTCTGCATTACGTGGTGACCCGGGTATTACGGGTATTACTATTGCCGGGAGCGAATATAAATGCTCCGCGTTTGCAGACGATCTCCTAGTATACATAACTAACCTAACCACGTCCCTTCCTTCTCTTATGTCGGTATTCCAGACCTTTGGCACGTGGTCGAACTTCAAAATTAATATGTCCAAGTCCGAAGCGATGAGTGTGGGCCTACCCTCCTCAGTCCTCGCTCAGCTTAGGCGAGATCATCCCTTCGTGTGGCCATCTAAAGGTTTGTCATACTTAGGGATTACCATTCCAACCTTAACGAGCCTATTCTATCTCAACTTTGAATCTGTACTTAGAGCAATCACACGGGATCTAAACTCTTGGACTAAGCAATGTTTTTGTTCAATGTAGGCGCCTCCACCTATAAAAAGTCCCTTCTTAGACATCTCCTACAGGCGGCTAAAACCGTTATTCTTAGACGCTGGAAAGCGCCGGATCCCCCTACGATTGAAGAGTGGTATACTGAAGTTTCCCATATTTATCACATGGAAGAACTTCTAGCTACGGTCGGGCGTTGAACCGGACATGGACGCCTTGGCTGCAATTCCAGGCTTCGTCTGCCTTTCACGCCCTATCCACTTAGACAGATTAATGCTTCCTAAGACCTTCAACTCTGCATCCTCTCCTAACTCACCCCCTTACCATTCTGTTCCTCTTCTTTTTCCCCTTCCCTTGTATGAATGTAGGTCTGTGTGTTTGGAGTGTCTGACTGTTTGTCTTGTTTGTATTGCATACGGCCGAGGCTGGGCCCTATGCACCTGGTTCAGTTTGTTCATATAGGGCCCTTGTAGCCCTCCTTGCAATACGGGCCATCAAATGTTCTCTCAGTTTTTGTTTATTATGATGTATGCCCTATGTGTTTTTCTGCCTTATTGCGTGATTACACGTTTTCGAGTGACGCACCATCTGCTGCCTTTATAGCTGTTATAACATTTAAGCAGCAGTGTCAGCCAAATTCTCTCTTAATGCATTTGTTAGCGAGATTATTTTTATGTTGACAGATTATTATGTTCCGCATTGTTGTTATACTCTGTACTGGCAGTGTCCTCAATTTGATGTCGTTTGTACTGCTTTGTTTCTAATAAAACTTGTGAAATGGCAAAAAAAAAAAATCTTTTTCAGAGATTGCAGATTCTAGTAATAGACGTTTCGGTCTAAAATAAGACCTGTCTCAATGAAGTCTCTAAAAGGTTAATAAAAACAGAAAATTGGTAATTTAAAAACATATGTTAGTCATATTAAGGAACATATATCTTTATCTTTACACACTCTTAATACATTATTTATTCTTTCTTGCTCAATTAATTATATTTATAGGACCTAATAAAATACAATGTCAAATACAGACAAATCAATAACTATCTTTTTTTTTTTTTTTTTGTAATTGTGTATTTTTATTATTTTTCAAGAAGAAAAAAAAATAAAGTTTTTCAAACATGTCAATGTTCATTACAACAATACATAGATTCACACTAAATGAGCCATAGGCTCAGCTAACAACAGGTGATGATTTAGCAAAATGTTATGGAAACAGATTGAGCTTACGTGGCTAATCCACCACTATTAATATCTTTTTAAGCATCTTAACATCTAACCTAAAGTTATAGCCACATATAAGACAAGACCGAAACGGGAGTTAAAAGGGGAAACATTCAATCGATGTAGAGATACAGGTACGAGACTAAATTTAAGATACAGAAATGCGGTCAAAGGTTGTTGGTTGTTACGTAAACATCCCAAGCAGACCATATCTGTGAGAATTGATCAAGCTTGTTATGTATTGAGGACGTAAGCTGCTCCATATTTCTAATATCTCTCAGACGCCCATACAACTCTGCAATTTCAGGTGCTCTTTCACTCTGCCAGTGAGATGAAATGAGACAGCGAGCCGCCGTAAGGACGTGAAGAATTAGTTTAAGCGTTCGCTTCCGCAGTGGAATAGGAAACACATTAAATAAAAGGCAAAGTGGATCCGCAGGCAAGTCGACTCCCAACAGTTTATCAATAAATAGTCTAACTGCATTCCAAAAAAAACTTGAATCGTCTGACATTCCCAAAAAATATGGTAAATACTACCCTCCTGAGCCCCACAGCTCCAACATCTGTTCGGTATGGAAGGATTAAGTTTGTGGAGCAGGGCGGGAGTATGGTACCAGCACATTATGATTTTATAGATATTTTCCTTATATGTCGTACACATAGATGTCTGAGAAGCCCGCTTCCAAATGAGCCCCCATTCCTCCATGGTAATTTCTTTACCCAACATCGCCTCCCACTTTGCCATATATGAATGTCTTGGGGACTCACCCGGAAACGGGGTCAACAGTACAGAGTAGATGTCCGATATTAAACCCCTAGTAGAAGTGTTCAGTCTACATAACTGTTCAAACCGGGTAGGGACAGATACAGTCACAGAATGCAGTATACTTGTCAAGTAATGAGAGATTTGCATATAAGAGTAATAGTGGCTGGCCGGTAAGTCGTATTCAGACTGGAGGGTAGAAAAAGGTTTGAGGCGTCTGGATCTATGATCCACAATGCCAGCAAAACGGAATAGTCTCTTGTTAAACCACAGTTTCATTGCCGGGTTACCCATGCCCTCTGGGAAAGACGGGTTGAATAGAAAAACAGTTTGCTGAAGAAGAAGAAAAATGCCCAAAACCGCTTTGTGAAATCGATTCCGTTTTCCCTTTCGGGGCCATGGGGCCAAACATTTTAAATCACTGGTACAGGGGGATGGGGGCCCACGGGAAGTGAATTGGGATGTATGGGGGGCTAACCAAATTTTTCCCGTTTTCACCCCAAACGGGGAAACCCGTACGAGGGGACCTGGGTATCCCCGCGCAGCTGTGCCCCAAAAATCCCTTATTTAAAGTCTGGCAGCGCCACCCCCCCCTTCACCCTCCCAAAGCCACTAATACATTTTTGTTTTATTGGGTGATTTTTAAATAGTTCTTTTAAACCCAAAGGGAGGGCAGACTGAAGCCCCTTTTCAAGCCCTGCAAAAAAAACCCCAAATTTGGGTTTAAATGCTTGGGAAAAGAATAGAAACTTAGCGGGAGGGACATTTTAAAGGGCCCAAAATTTTGCGTCCAAACATTAAACAAGGGCGTTTCCCCCTTTTATTCAGGGATTCCCAACCTCTTATAAAACCCTGGGAAAAATTTAGGGCTATAAAAGGGATGCAAAAGATTTCAAAAACTCCTAAATACCAAAGAGAAGTAGATTTTCCAATTGTGGGAAAAATTTTCCCCATAGGAATTATCCTTGCTTGGGTAAGTTTTTTGGAAAATTCCTCTGTCCTTTGCCGTTTTAATCTTAAAACCCCGATAAGGGGGTAAAAGTCTTTTAAAAAAGCTTATGGAGTTTGGGGGAAGGGTGGAATGTGTACGATTTTAAATGTACAAAAAAATTGTCGTAAAAACAAAAACAATTTAAAAATTCCCTTTTCCCGGACTTTTTTTTCCCCCGTATGTTGGGATAAAGGGGGGGAAGGGGAAGCAAGGGGTTCCACGCACATAGCGAAAAATTAAGGGCGAAAGGGGACACCCCTGTCTTGTGCCTTTGGGGCAAGGTTTAAAATTTGGGGGCATTTGTGGGGAACCCGTTTTGTGGAGGGTTTTAGAGTACAGGCCCGCGGGCCCCTTGGGAAAAGGGAAACCCCCCCAATTCCAAATGTTTTTAAAGACCTGCGAACATATATGACCAACCGATGCGGTAAAATCCCCTTTTAAAGGCATCTAAACTCAATAGCAAGGAAAACCCTTGATTAGTTTATTGCCACACTCGATAAAGGTTCTTTTGTTTACGTGTTTTAATCCCCCCCCTTAGGGTTTTAAAATAAAACCCCAACTAAACCTTGGGGAAATTAAGGGGGGAAAAGAATATCATAGCCTTTTGGCTACAGTTTGGAAAAAAATTTTGAGTCCTTTTAGAAAGGGAAGGGGCTTTTAATTGCGACACCCCTTTTGGGGTTTTTTGTTTGTTTTTAGGTAGAAGGGTAAAATACGAATGGGGAAAGGGGAAAAGGGGGGTCCCTTCCCCCCCATCTTTGGTGTTAAAAATCTAAAAGCATATACGGGGATATTTCCCCGGACCAAAAATTCAAAAAAAAAAGGTTTGGTCGGGCCAATGGGTCCCGGGCCTTTCCCCAATTGGGCTAGATTTAAAAACCCGTTCCAATTCCCCCAAATGAAAAAGGGAGATTTGGGGGGGAAAATCTTGCGCTTCGGGGGGTAAGGCATGGGACCCTTAAAAAACACTTAAAAAAATCCGCAAAAGTGGGTTTCTAGATTCCCCCATCTTTTGGGGGAAGAAATTGGGGGGAATATAACCCCAAAAAAATTTTTTAGGGGAAAAAATTGGGGCTTTCTTTTTGGGGGGTCATATGTTTTTAGCCCCCCCGGGAAACCCCGTAGGGCTGAGGTGTTCGATTAGTTTTTCCTCCTCTTTTCAATTGTTTCCCCAAAAAAAGTATGGGGCCTTTTTCCCTCCTCTTTAAATTTCTTTCCCCTAAATTTACAATTAAAAAGTTTCTCTTTTTTTACCTAGGGTAAAGTTTTTAGTTGGGCCCTAATGGATACTTTTTTCCGAAGTGTAGACCTAAAATGGGGGGCCCCCGGGAAAGTGAGGTTTCTGGGGGGGGCAGAGTTTTTCCCCTTTGAAAAGGTTCAGTTTGCAAAGCGGCGCTTTTTTTGCCCCTTATGACCGATTTGCCCCCAAAGTGTGAGAGGGGGATTTTTCTAAACCCTTCTTTAAATTAAGAAGTAACCCTTTTTTTAGGGCTTACGGTTTCTTTTCCCCTAGGTGGGGGATTTTTGATCGGGCCTTTCTTTTTGGCGCCAATGACATTACAAAATCGGGGCTTTGTTTTTTTTTAATTTTCCCAAAAATTAAAGGGCCCCAGGGTTTCCCGACCGGGTTATTGTCCTTTTTCCGGTCCGCCATCGCCTCAGTCCCCAGGACTTTTTCCCAAAAGGGTTTTAAAAACACCCGGGGAAGGGGTTTCCCAGGGGGGGGGTTAAAAAAAAGGGTTGTAAGAGGGGCTCTGTGGAGGGACTATGCGCCACAGATAAAAAAGGGCATTTTTCCCAAATTGTTGCCAAAATTTTGCCCGAGACGGGCCCCGCTTTTGCCGTTTTTTTGACGTTGGGAGAGGGAGAGCTTACCCATAGATTTCAAAAAAAGGGCCCATTTTAAAGCCCCCCCCCCCCCCCACCATTGGGAAAGTAGATGGATATCTACCAATTTGGAAAAAAACTCGCTTTAAAATTTAAATTTTGGGGGTTTGGTTTGGGGTGGTAAATTTTTACATAACAAGGGAAACCCAAAAAACCCCCCTTTGAAATATAAATCTTCCCTGGTCATCTTTTGGGGGACGTAACCGTATGGGCACGTCCGAGATAAAATAAAGCCCCCCTGCCTTCTTCCTACCCTTAAAAATAAACAAAAATTGCGGGGGTTAATAGTTTCCCGGGAAAATGAAAATTTCCCCCTTTTCTTTAAAAAAATGTGTTTTCTTGGAGAAACACAAACTCAGCCTTTAGCAACAGTTTTCCCGGACAGCAAAAACCCCCTTTTTAAAACATTTGTTTTAAATTCCCTTTCACTTTTCAAAGATTTTAAACCCTTAAACCTTTTTTTTTTTTTTTCCAAATAACAAAAAAAAAGAGTTTTCCTCTGGGGAAAAGGGTACCTGAATCTCGACACAGTGGTTTTTATCGGGTCTTTGCCCGGAAAGGGACACAAAAGGGGGGGGGGGGTGGACAAACAGGAAAAGGCAAATCCCAATAAAACAAATCAAAAATAAACAAATCCCCTTAGTAAAAACCCGGAAGTCCCAAAATAGATGGAACCCAAAGGGGAAGGGGCCCGGGGTGCTAGGAGAGGAAGTGTTGCAAGAGAAAAAACAAAAAAATTTTTCAAACCCCAAAGGGGTTTAAAAAAAAAGGGAAAATATCCCCTCGTAACACTTGTTCTAACCTGTGAACTCCTTAAAAACCGTGCTCAAAACCGATAAGAAAAATCCCCTACAGGGGGGGAAAACCCGTCAGACGCTGTGACAAGTTTAGGATGACCTTTTTCCCTTTAGGCCGGGTCCCCAGAAAAAAACTGATGAGCAGAATACTCCTCGGGGCCACCACTTGCGGTAAAAAAACTAAGTAAAAAATATTATAAAAGGGGGGGGAAAGAAAAATGGAAAAGGGGGAGGGGGGCGGGGGGGAAAAAGGAATGGGAGGAAATCGTATTTATTTAAAAAAAGAAAAAAAATAATGAATAAAGGGAAAGGAGGGAGAGAAAGAAAAAGAAGAAAAAAAAAAAAAGGGAAAAGGGGGGGGGGGGAAGATGGATGAAATCATTCAAAAATAAAAATATTCAAAAATGGGTTTTAAAAAATGTTTGAGGCTGCTAGTGCCCCGTGGGAAATGGGTTTAAAATATGGAAAAAAACCCGGCATCTTTAATCTTTGGAGGGGACATAGAAATCCCGGGAAGAACGGGCCCGGGGCCCGGGGAAAGGGGGGGGTTTTGACGGTGGGCCCCCGCCCTTTTTCTGCCCAAAACCCCTTTGGGGTTGAGGGGGAAGGCAAGGCCCCAGATCCAAAATCTTTAATTTTAGGGAAATTTGGGAAAAACCCCTCCGAGCAAAATGTTGAAAAATTTTTCGTGAACCCTTTTAGCCCGAAGACGTCCCCTCTAAAAAAGCCAGCAAAAATGAAAAGGGGGAAACCCCACTTTATTTAAATTTCCCCTTTTTTTTTTCAGCTAGCAGGGGTTTTAAGCATCTCTTTTTTGTAATTTTGATCCACGAAGATCTTGATATTGTTTGGGTTGGGCACCCTTTTAATTTTAAAAGGCCCCTTTTGGGCCTTTTCCCAAGACTTAAATTTGCTCCTTCAATTCGAAAAACATGCAAAGCAGCAAATTACATCTCTCGGGGAAATTAAATGGATGCTTCGGCCCCAGGGCCCCATGTGCTCGTTCAAAATTTTTTTATGGGCAGGGGCTTCCCCCCAAAAGTGAATTGAAAATTTCGGTAAGGGTGTTGGAGGTTCCCTTGGGCCCTTTGGGTTCAGGGGGGGGCACGGAGTCTGAGGTTGTTACCCACCCTATTTTCCAATCCCCCAGGTGTCTTCCATGTCACGAAGGGGTTGGGGTTTCGAGTTTTGGGGTGGGATATTAAACTGCAACATAGGTTTTTTTGGTTTTGTCGTGTGCCCCTTCCAATGGGTTCCCCTCTTTCCCCTATACTTTTTAAGGTCCGCTCTAACTGCTGCTATCTCAGACCCCGCAAGTCTCTTTTTTTCTCTTTAACCAAACTTTTGAAAATCATCATGGTGGGCAGGTGTCACCTAGGACTTCCACTCCCGCCCAAAAAAAATAATGGAGGGCTTTTCTTTAACCTGCAATTTCAAAAAGGGTTAAAAGGAAAAATTTCCATCCACTTCGGATGATTTTCTATTTTTGGGGTGGGAGCAGAGTGTTCTGTTTTCAACCGGCCCCCGGGGGTGAGCTCGAGGGCCCGGAAACAGACCCCAAAATTTTTTTGGGGGCCCCCGGGGGCCCCTGTGCTTTAAGGGGGGTCTATAAGGCATGAGTCCTTAAGGGGGATTGAAGATGTTTTTACGGATTCGGGGCCAGTGTGGTTTGTATTTTGGTTTTCCAATTTTCAAACTGGTAGGGGCTCTCCCTGGGTCCGCTATCTGAGATTGAATAGAGCCCCCCAGAAGGGGGGCAGGGAGAAGAGGATAAATTCCCCGCGGCTTTTTATAACTATCACAGTACCCTGACAAAAGGGTTTTTTGCTCCTCCTTTGGGTAAAATAGGCCCCGAGGGGGAACAAGGGCAGTTCCCAGAGGTGAGTCCCCGCATTTGTTCTGAGGGGTTTTAAAACAAGTTTGGGGCCCTGCAGGCGTTGCCAAAATGTTTTGATATTATTTTTTTCAAGTGCCCTTTTTTTTTAAAACTCCTTTTAAACTTGCCCATCACTGTCCCCTGGGCCTTTGCCGTTTAAATATACAGAGGGGTTTCAAGCCCAAAAGGGGGCCCCGGGACCATGAGGTGATGGATGGTGAGGGGATTTAAAGGCCCCCCGGGCCTTTTTTATGTAGAGGGGTACTTTTTCAGTGCCCCCAAAGGTAGGAAATTTTCCCTGAAGGGGGGAAAAAAGGCTCTCCCCGTAACTGGGAAACTTCCGCTCCCCGCGGGTGTTAATTTTGGGGCCCTTCCCGGGCCCCGGGGCTGCATTTAAAAGATTCGGTCGTAGATGCGGCCCCCTCCGCCTGTTCAAACCGGGCCCCACAAAGACGGGGAAATTAGGGGCCGCGGACCTCCCCTCCTTGGGTTTCTTTTTTTTTTTTAACTTTTTTTTTTTTTTTTTTTTGGCGGGGGTTTAAACCGCGCTCTGTTTCGTTGGCGCTTCCTCTGCAGCCCGCAGCCCCCACTCCGCCCCGGCCTTGCAGTGGTCAATCCCGCCGGTTTTCGCGCTGCACGTTTGGGCACCAAGAAACCTTTCGGCCGCAGTATAGCTGTTCCAGCGGGTGAAACTCCCCCGACAGGGAGCGGGGAATGTCCGGGGTTGAATACCTCGGGGGGAGGGAAAAAATGCCCGGATTTTTGCAAGTTTAGCCCCCAAAAAAAATTCGGCGGCCCTCAAGGGTTCCTTTTAAACTGCGGCCATCTTGTCCAGCGTCCAGACACGCCCCCCAATAACGATCTTTTTATGAAGACAAATTACAAGGATATCGCAACATAAAATACGTGCATGTATCTCATAAATGACTAATGGTGCCTGATGAATAATTCATCCACTAGATATGATTGCACTAAATATCCTCAATGATAGACCTGAGAAAGAAAGTGTTCCAAAACTATGTAAATAGTGACATATAAAGTTCTTAATTCTGGTTAACAATGAAGCCCCGTCAACAACTGTATTCCAATCATATATTAAATCCATTAGGAATGATCAAAAACCAGGCAAAAAGAACAAAATCAGGGAAACAAACTTGTCATACTTACTGATCTGCATGTATCTCCACGTTTGAAGCCGGCAATGAACAGCGGTCATTCCCACGCGATTTTATAGATCGCGCGCATGCACATTGTATGCCCATACTTAATATGTAGTTTCAAGTACCGATCCCTCTAGTACACCTGCATTGCACGGATCGCCATCGTTATGATGCCCTTGCGTTATACTTTCAATCCCAATCTTTATTAACAAGCGTCTAGCACATTACATACATGTACAGGTATAGTATGTTGATATTGTAATAGGCATCGATCCTGTAGAGTGGTCAGTGTATATTAAGAATAATCATTATTTACTATTGATACAATTATATCACAAAGTATATTTAGTGATGGTTCACTTATGGAGGGCGACACACCCATATCCACTAAATATCCTCACATTACCATACAAAGAATTGTATCTTTACCAAAAACGTATATTAATAATCCTATATTTATAGGGAAGATGATATAGTGGATATGACACTATCCACAGAGAACCATCATCTATCTCAGATCTCAATCAATATTATGATGTTATATCACTACAAAAGAATATATATATATATATATATATATATATATATATATATATATATATATATACACACATGCATATATCTCTCAATCTCCACAAGATCGTAAATTAACAAGATGCATGCAGAACAGCAAGAATCATATAGCAATAATTGTTACAAATGAATTCCAAAATCAAAGTCCCTGTTGAGACCCCTAAGTGACAATGTATCCAAATGAGAAATCCAGTAAGATTCCCTTTGTTTGAATAACCGAACACGATCACCTCCTCGTCGTAAGGCTATGTTCACACGGCGTAATTGCGGGGTGTACAGTACGCCCCGCAATTACGCCGGGTGTTTGGGGGTCACGCTGATCGACGGGTACTCCCACGACGAGTGGGGGGCGGCAGCCTGCCGGCCCCATAGACTGCCATTGCTCACGGCACGTAAGTGAATAATTGATGCATCACTTATCTCCCTGTGCATACAATACGATCGTATTGTACGCCCGGGGAGAGGAGGCGTTATCCATAGTTCCCCGAGAACTGTGGATTACCGTAATTGCAGCGCGCATCTTGCTCGTATTAGGGCGCAAATACAACGCGAAATGCGCGCCGTAATTACGTCGTGTGAACATAGCCTAACGGTTGAACACAATCAACTACTTGATATCTCAGTTGAGAGACATTGTGACCCTTTTCAATAAAATGTGCTGGAATAGGTAGTAGTAATTCCTCTTGTCTAATTGTTGACTTGTGCTTAGCAATGCAGTCTCGCACACGCTGGGTAGTCTCATCAACGTATGCGAGACCGCACGGGCACTTAATCACATACACCACATACCAGGATTCACAAGTGAACAACTTTTATGTTGATCTTCCTACCCATATGGGGGTGAGTTGTAAATTCTCCCTTAATTACGTTCGAACATTGAGAGCAACCAAGACAAGGGTAATTACCTCTCCTACGTGTATGAAGAGAAGTCTGTTGTGGGACTTTAATCAACCGATATCTGCTCGAACCATTTTATCCCTCAAATTTGGTGACCTCCTATAACAACTCAAAGGAGGGGAGGCAAGCTCCTCAACTTTGGGATAAGCCTGCTGTAGCAATGACCAGTTTTTCCTAACGGCCCCTTGTATCTTTGAAACAAATGGGTGAAAGGTTGTCACACAAGCCATTCGTTTCTTTTTATTATCTTTGGTAGATCTGGGGGTTCCAAGTCGTACTCTTTCTTCCCCCAATAAAGAGTTTGGATACCCTCTTTGTTTAAATCTTTCAGACCTCTCCATGAGGCGAACTTTCAGGGTATTCCCATCAGAGACAATTCTCTCTATTTTTTTTAAATTGGGACCTAGGCAAAGCTTTCTTAACTGACTTGGGATGATTACTCCTAAATTCAAGTAAACTATTTCTGTCCGTTGGTTTTTGGTATTGATCAATATATAACTGACCAATTGAATCTCTAGTTATCAGCGTATCCAAAAAACTGACCTCCACTCTGCTGTGATGCAGGGTGAAACTCCGTTCAGGATATGTCCCATTCAAAAAAAAAGTAATAAATTGAAGACTCAGGTCACCCCCACATGCAAAATATGTCGTCAAAGAAACGCAACCATATTTCCGTACATTGTTGAAATAGCGAATGTGTATATATGTATTACTCCTCAACTTCAGACATATATGCATTTGCATGTGGGGGGCATATTAGAGCCCATTGCTGTTCCCCTCCTCTGTATATAGAAATTGTCACCAAAGAGAAAAAAGTTCTCCTCTAATATTATACGGAGTAGATCCCGACAAAATTCCTGTTGAGGGTCTAGATCAGACCATCTCTCCAACAATTTTTTTGTAGCTCTTATACCCTTTTCATGGTCAATTGACGTATACAAACTATTAATGTCAAATGTCAGCAAAAAACTCTCACTTTCTAAAGGTGGAATATTTTTAAGTTTATTGAGAAAATCTGAGTTATCCAAAATAAAGGATCCAGTATGGCGAATCAGAGGCGACAATATCCTATCCAAATAAATGGCTAATGGAGAAAGTATTGATTCAGTTGATGCCACAATAGGGCGTCCTGGTGGATTATTTAACCTCTTGTGAATCTTCGTTAAAATATAAAGTTTTGGGATAATGGGATTCTGTTTGATTATATAATTACTACCTATCTCTAAATATCTTGTCGCTCTGATGCGCGTCTGGACCTTCAATTCTGTATTAGACAGTACCTTCTCATAGGTATCTGTGTCAGAGAGTTGATTTTTAATCTCCTGAAGATATGTATCTTTATCCATAGCAACAATCGCTCCGCCTTTGTCGGCTGGTTTAATAGTTAGATTTTTTTTTTTTTTTTTAAGAGATTCTAATGCTAACTGTTCTTCTTTAGTCAAATTAGATACAGCCCTCAAATTTTCTTGTTTAACATCCAATAAAATTCTCTGAACTTCTATCTGAGTCAACATTACAACATCTGAGTCTCTAATGGATGACTATTTTTTGGTGGCATATATTTACTCTTCACTGACAAACCCAAATGCCTTAGAGACAATTTATCCCAATCCATTACTTCTGTTTTTTTTTAATTCTTTTATAAACAAATATTTATTGGGTTTTTCATAAAGAAAAAAGTAAATTTTTACTAACACATAGGATGAAGGAAAGGCAATCATCCAATCAAGGTGAGGACAATGTCATAGTATACACCAAATAGAATATAGTCGTTAATAGCACGTCTACAATATACATTTTGTTATACATTTGTGGCACTTGATCAATAAAACAAGCATATATATAAGCATGACGTTGTCCTGTTTGTCATTAAAACATATCTTTGTAAGCTGGCCCAACAAATGGTTGTTACTTCTGAAATGATCAAATCACAGAAATGGGCCTACTGAGGAGCTGTTGGTTCTTATTTCCCAGCTCATGGGGCTGCTACGTTTCTATATGAGACTTCTCTTGAATCAGCTCATCTAGCGGCTAGACTGTCGGCTAATGCAGTAGCTGCTCGCCGCTCTGTGTGGCTCAGATCTTGGTCGGCGGATTCAGCCTCCAAGAAAGTGTTAACTGTGCTTCCTTACTGGTGGTAAGTTGTTTGGCAAGCATTTGGATGAGATTATCTCAGAAGCCAAAGGGGGTTGTAGTGGTCTCCTCCCTCAAATTCAGCCTGCACAGCAGTGTCCACGGAAGAAGCACACCCAGTTTCAGTCCTTTCGGGACTTTTCCTACAGACTGGCTACAGGGAAGGCCCCTTGTTCCACGGATGCCAAGTGATCCTCGACCAAGCCAGTCATCCTGGTGGTCTCGCAGGTCGTCCAAAGGCCTGTCCGCCAAATCTTCCTGTACCCAGATCTATTATCAACCTTGGAAGGCCTTTTTTTTGACTGGTCTGAGTCCCAGGGGTTTCACCCATTGGTGTGTTCCATTCCTCAGTCAGGCCTGGAGCGTGGGCTCAGCCTTTCTTCCCTCAGTTCTGTTACAGCATAACATGGCTTCCCGCCCTCAAGTTAAAACTTTTTGCAGGGGGTCGTTCGTTCCGTCCCACCAGTTCGTAGGCCTATTGAGCTGTGGGATTTAAATCTTGATTTGAGGGCCATGCAGTCTTCTCTGTTTGAGCCTTTACAGGAAGTGTTCCTGCGTTTGCTTTCATAGCAAGTGGCCTTCCTGGGGGCCATTACTTCCATCCGCCGGGTGTCTGAACTGGCAGCACTGTCTTATAAATCCCCTTTCCTGGTACTGCATAAGGACAAGTATGTCCTACTCCTAGTTCCTTCGTTTCATATCAATGAGGACATAGTCTTGCCCTCTTTGTGCCTGTCCCTAGCTCATCCCCGACAGCAGGCATTACATTGTTTAGACGTGGTCCAGGTCATTCAGTACTACCTCTCGGCCACTGAACCCTTTAGGTGCTCTGATGCCCTCTTTATCATTCCAGAGGGTTCGTTCAGGGGCCTGGTAGCCTCTAAGTACACCATTGCCAGCTGGATTTAGTCTGCAGTTTCAGAAGCATATTGGTTGAGGGGTGAGCCTCTTTCGTTCCTGGTCACTGCTCATTCTATACGGGCAGTTGGTGCCTCCTGGAAGGATTGGCATCAGGCTTCAGCTTTACAGGTTTGCAAAGCTACCAAATCCATACCTTGGCCTCAGCTGATGCAAGCCTTGGCCGTAAGGTACTTCAGGCAACAGTGTGCTAAGGAATGCCAATGCTGATAAATATTTTAGTTGTCAAAATTTTTGTCTCCCCACCCTCTGGGACTGCTATTGGACATCTCAAGGTGCTTTGTTTCCCAATGATATTGACGAGAAATTGGGATTTTTGTACTTACCCTAAAATCCTTTTCTCCTGTGATTCATTGGGGCGACACAGGTCTCTCTCTATTTTTGGCTTTGTCCGATTCCCATTTGACATTTTCTCCTTTGCATCGGACTATGGTTTATCGTCTTTGCTATGCTTCTGTACCATCTGAGTAGCCTTGCCGTCAGTAGGAGGGACATAGTCCATCAGGTCAGATCCAATGCTTTTGGTTCCGCTTAATGTCAACCTCCCAGAGCGAGGGCCTATACCCAAGGTCCTGTGTCACCCACTGAATCAGACGGGAAAAGGATTTTACGATAGGTTAAAAAATCCCAATTTTTTTGTCGTCTGCTAGCCATAACTTTTTATTTTTCTATTATAACCCAAAAAAAGAGAAACCGTGTAATAAATACCTTCTGACCAACTCAATCAAAACAAAATACAACCACAATCAGAAGAAAAAATAGTTCAATAAAATCAAAATTTTTATTAATCCAGACAATAAAAATTACCACAATATATTAAAAATACAGGAATGGGGAAAAGACAGTACCAAAGGGATAACAGTCTCAAATATCTATCATAGTATTGATCCACATCAGCATAATATTAACATAATAGAAATATGGAAAAAAGTACAATATTGACACTATATATATATATATATATATATATATATATATATATATATATATATATATATATAATGTGTATGCATGCTAGGTACAGAGATATAGGGCCACTCCTAAATAAAGTGCAAGTGCAATAAATAATAATAGATCTCTATAAGCATATTATAAAGAATTTTATAATATAAAAAAATACTTCAGTGCACATAATAGATGGGATGAAGTAGTCAGACATGAGTCATGATGATCATAATACAATACTATTACCCAAATGGTATCCGCCAAGAACCTCCCTAGGCGCGTTTTGCACAGTGGCTTCTTCAGGGGAGCATAACCATAATATTGAGTAAAGGTCTTTATATAACCAACCCCATAGCAGCAAAGATCATACAGACCTGCGATGCATTATCGGCCAAAGAGAGGTGTCATACCGGCGCAAGGCACCCCAGACGCGTCATGGGCGCGATTTGCATCAGCACGCCGGCATACAGACACATCTCCATGACGGAGCTCCGACAGAGCGAGAGAAAGCGCACCGCACGCAGGGCCAAATGTTAAGAATAAAACAAGGGGAGGAAACACACATATTCAAAGTAGAGAGCCAAGGCCAAACAACAATGAACTAAATGTGTAATACTTTATAAAATGTGATAAGACTAGTGACAAAAGAAAAGATGTAAAATTAAAAAAGTTGAACAAGTAAGAAGTGATCTAAACAACATCACAAGTAGATAAGAGACCCTAAAAATGCAAAGTGCATAGATGACCATAGATACATATAATTATATATGAAAAAAAAGGTGCAACTCCAAATCTCACAAACATGAATCATAAAAGTGAAGAAAACGTGAAAAAAAATAAAATATATTTATATATTATTATTTCTCTCCATAAAGCCATCGATTCCGTTCTTCATTCCAAATCGTCATCCAAAGGATGAAGAAAAATGTCAACTAGAATAATAGACCTAAAAGACAAAAACATCAGTTAATAAAAACATTAAAAAAAACACGTGGTTATAAAAACACTCAAGAAGAGGGGCAAAACTCAAAACTTCATTCAACCCTTTAGGATGTAACGTACCCAGCCGCATTATCTAACGAGTCTCAAGCTGAGCTAAGGATCTCTTCCAATTACCCTTACGGCTAGTAATGGCAATCCGATCTATTCCTTTTACTTGAAGAGTTGCATCACAATCATGTTGTTCAAAGAAATGTTTAGCAATTGGTTTTAATGTTGTAGTGTCAGAGGACGAAGAAGCTTTAGTAATATCAATGACATGTTCTCTCACACGTGTTTTCAATTTGCGTGATGGGAGTCCCACATAAATCAAATTACACGGACATGAAGTATAATAAACTACTCCCTCAGTCTGGCAAGTAATAAAAGTTTTAGTTCCATCACCTGTGGAGAAATGACCGGCTTTAACAATATTTGAGCACGCAACACAGTTCTTACAGGGGAAACAACCCCATTTAGGTCCTTTGGATCCAAAAGCATTCTTAACAGTAGTCCCTTGATAGTAACTATGGGTAAGTATATACCTCAGATTCTTCGACCGACGATAAGTAATGGATGGCTGAGGATCCACAAATTTCTCAATATTAGAATCCAAACGTAAGACATGCCAATATTTAGATTAAACGTTCATCTCTCGCCATCTTCCATTAAATGAAGAGATTAACCTTCATTAGGAAATTCTTTACAGTGAGGCTTCTTCTTAGTTACAAGAAGTTGATCTCGCTTCATACCTAAAGCTCTTTGGAGACCACATTCAATGGTCGTCTTCTTATAGCCACGTTCATGAAAACGATGTACAAGATCATCAGATTGTTGCAAAAATTGCTTATCATTGGAGCAAATACGTTGTGCTCTCAAAAATTGGCTAACCGGTATACCCTTTTTGGTCGCTGAAGGTTGTGCTGATGTGGCATGCAATATAGAGTTTACAGAAGTCTCTTTCCTAAACATATCTGTTTGGAGTGAACCATCCTTATCTTTAAAAATCAAAACATCTAGAAATTCAATAGAAGTCTTGCTGTATTTCAAAGTCAATTTGATGTTCTTCTTATTAGAATTCAGAGTGTCCACAAATCTGACGAGTTCTGATTCACTACCCTGCCAAATCCAAAGAACATCGTCAATATAACTAATCCAAAGCAAAACCTTCTCAACATGATTAACCGGATTAGTCAAAAAAAATTTCCCTTTCCCACAGCCTTTGAAACAAATTAGCATACGATGCCCCCATCGCTGTTCCCTGAAGCTGAAGGGTAAAAAAAACTCCTTAAAAAAAAAATTAAAAAATTTATGGGAGAGAACAAATTCAAGAGACTGTAATATAAACATTTCATAATATTTTCAGGGAAATGATTCATTTTCATAAAGGTTTCACATGCCTCCAATCCTTGTGTATGAATAATGGATGTATATAAAGCCTCCATGTCCAATGTGGCCAACCACATGTCTCCTTCCAGATATAGATTAGACAACTTCTGAATTACATCACCAGTATCCCTAGCATAAGATGGCAACAACTCTACCATGGGCTTTAGAAAAGAGTCAAGATACACAAAGGTTCACATAAATTCTCATTTCCTGATACAATCGGCCGTCCAGGAGGGCATTTTGAATCCTTATGAACTTTTGGTAACAAATAAAAACAAGACACTTTAGGGTACTCCAACAAAAAACAATCTCGTGTGCCTTTAGTGATGACACCCAATTGGTATGCTGTATCCACCAATTTAAACAAAGATTCCTGAAAAGATGAAAGGGGATTAAAAGTAAATTTTTTATATAGATCTGGATTTCTTAATTGACGAAAGGCCTCTCTCTCGTACATAGCCTTAGGCCAGACCACAATATTGCCACCTTTGTCTGCCGGTTTAAAAAGGACATGGTCCATTTGGCTCAATTCATTCAAAGAGCCACCCTCTGATCTTTAGTAAGATTATCTCGTGGTATGGTATGAGGGATCTTACGAAATTCGTCCATCACTAATCCTACAAATATTTCCACATTAGGACAAATATTAAATGGAGGAAATTTATTTGATTTGGGAATTAAATTAAGAGGCAGCTTTCCTGAATCAGCATGCTTATAATCCTCATCCAATTCCTCCATTATAGCAATAGCTTCCAATTCCTGTGCTGACCACTGTACTGTCTTTTCCCCATTCCCGTAATTTTTATATATTGTGGTCATTTTTATTGTTTGGATTAATAAAAATGTAAATTTTATTGAACTAATTTTTCTTCTGATTGTGGTTTGGATTTTTTTTATTTTTCTGTATACGGAGCTGGTTATGGGCTTGTTTTTGTTGTATGAGTTTACGTTTTTATTAATACCATTATAGGGTGCATATGACACTTTTATCACTTTTTTATTCAGGTTTTTGTGAGGCATTTTGAACAAAACATAGCAATCCTAGCAGTGTTTTTATTTTTAACAGCGTTCACCATGCGGTATAAATGACATGCTAGCTTTACTCTGCAGGTCGATACGATTACAGCGATACACAATTTGTGTAATTTTTTTTTTTTAATGATTGACTGCTTTTACACAATGAAAACACTTTTATTCAAAAAGGAAAACCTGTTTTGCATCGCCATAGTCTGAGAGCCATAACTTGTATTTCTCTGTGTACCGAGCTGTATAGTATTTTTTTTTTTTGCAGGATGATTTGATGTTTTTATTGATCTTTTTTTTTGGGGGGGGGGGGGCAACAACGTTCTTTAATCTGGCATGTGTCACTTTGTGTGAGAATAACCTTTTGACACTTTTACCTATCTATGTAATTCAGAGATTGTTTTCTCGTGACACATTGTGCTTTAAGTTAGTGAGACATTTTGGTCCAAAAAGTCTATTTGTGAAAAACTTGAAAAATATTACCGTTTTGAAACTTCAAAAATGTCTGCATGTAAGACAGTTATTCCACTCAAAATAGTTCATAACTAGCATCAACCATATGTCTACTTTTAGGTTTTGGGAAACAAATTTTTTTTCAATGTCTTTTTTTGACATTAGGGGGCTTAGAAATTTAGTAGTAATTTTCACATTTTCAAGAAAATTTGCAATATATATTTTTTTAGGGACCAGTCCAGATCTGACGTGACTTTTTGGCCTGTATGTTAGATACCCCCGTAATTAATTAAAGCAAAGTGGAGGTGAAATTTAAAAATTTCACTTTTTTGCAGATTTTTTATTTTTATACATTATTCACAAGAACATGGCAGATGTGATCAAGGAAATGCAACTTAATATTGATTCCCCAGATTCTGCTGTTTTCAGAGATATCCCATATGTGGCCCTAGTGCGCTATTTGGCTAAACCACAAGCCACAGACTAGGAGGAGCACCTACCGGACTTTGGGGTCTTATTTTCATTATGATTTTATTTAGGCGCCATTTCAGGTTTGCGGACATCCTAAGGTGCTAAAACGTAATAAACACAACTAAAAAGACCCCATATTGGAAACTACACCCATTAAGGAATATATCCAGGGGTGTAGTGAGCATATAGACCTCACAGGTGTTTTACACATTTTTTTTTAAAATGACAATTTTTGTGAAAAAGGAAAAAAAAATTTTTCCAACATTCTGCAATTTTAGCTGAAAATGTTTCATTTTTACAAGGAATCCTGGAAAAAAAGGCCCTCCCCCCCAAATTTTATTACGCAATTTCTTCAAAGTTCGGCAATACCCTACATGTGGGTGTTAACTGCTGTTTGGGTGAATGGCAGGGTGTACAAGGGAGGGAGCGCTATTTGGCTTTTGGGACGCAGATATTGGTGTGTGCCATGTCACATTTTCAAAGCCCCCAAAGTACCAGAACAGGTGAAACCTTCCAGAAGTTACCCCGTTTTGGATTCAACACCCCCAATGGATCTCATCTAGGGAGTATTGTGCATTTTGGGCACACAGGTGTTCCATAGTTTTTTTTTTGTTTTTTTTTAAGCATTGAGGCATGAAAATGGTGGGGGGAAAAACGCAGTTACGTAGTTTGTAAGGCCGAAAAAAGGCAAGACGTCCATCCAGTTCAGCCTATTTTGCTAAAGTGTTGATCCAGAGGAAGGCAAAAAAAAAAACAATGAGGCAGGAACCAGTTGTCCTCGTTTAAGGGAGAAAATTCCTTCCCGACTCCAATCTGGCAATCGGAATAATCCCTGGATCAACGATACAGAATCCTAGTCACTATAACTTGTAATATTATTACGCTCCAGAAATGCATCCAAACCCTTTTTGAACTCTGTTGTTGAATTCACCATGACAAGTTCCTCTGGCAGAGAGTTCCACAGTCTCACTGCTCTGACAGTACAGAATCCCTTGTGATATGCAGATGCTAAGTAGAGGGCGAAAAGGCAAAACAAAAACTCTACAAGCCGTTCGTTCGGTATTCTCCCTAAGGAGAGATCTTCCCTTCCTATGTTTATGGAGAAACTTTCGTTCCTCAAGACGTAGAGCAGGCATCCTCAAACTGTGGCCCTCCAGCTGTTGGGAAACTACAACTCCCATCATGCATTTATATAATGTATAACAGTGGGCATGATGCGAGTTGTAGTTTCCCAACAGCTGGAGGGCCGCAGTTTGAGGATGCCCCCTTGTTCTTGATACAGTCCTGGGTATAAATAAATCTTGAGAGAGATCTCTATATTGACCTTTGATATATTTATACATATTTATTATGTCTCCACGAAGCAGTCTTTTCTCTAAACTAAATAACCCTAATCTTTCTGGGTATTGCAGTCCACCCAGTCCTTTTATTATTTTTGTTGCCCGCCTTTGTACCTGTTCAAGCTCTACAATGTCTTTCCTGTGCACTGGTACTCAAAACTGTACAGAATATTCCATGTGTGGTCTAACCAGTGACTTGTATAATGGGAGAACAATGTTCTCATCATGTGCACTTATGGCCTCCCCCCTTCATCCTATTTGCCTTGGCAGCTGCTGCCTGACACTGGCTGCTACAATTAAGTTTACTGTACACCAGGATTCCCAAGTCCTTATCCATGTCACTTTTATACAGTGTTTTTCCATTTAACATGTAATCATGTAATCATGTAATGGATTTTTTCTCCCCATGTGCGTAATCTTGCATTTATCTGTGTTAAACCTCATCTGCCATTTCTCTGCCCAGGCCTCCAACTTATCCAGATCCCTTTTTAATAACACATCATCTTCTATTGTGTTACAGAGCTTAGTATCGTCTGCAAAGATCGATATTTTGCTGTGCAATCCATGTGTAAGATCATTAATGAAAATATTAGAGGATAGGGCCCAATACTGACCACTATGGTACCCCACTAGTAACAGGGATCCTGTCTGAGTATGTACCATTAATTACCACCCTTTGTTTTCTATCACTGAGCCAGTTGCTTTCCCACTTGCACACATTTTCCCCCAGTCCAAGCATTCTCATTTTTACTTACCCACCTTTTATGTGGCACAGTATCAAATGCTTTAGAGAAATCTAGATATGACATTCAATGCCTCACCCCGATCCACTCTAGAACTAACTTCCTCATAGAAGCTGATGAGATTAGTTTGACAGGACCGATCCTTCATAAACCCATGCTGGAACTGCATTATACATTTATTTTTAGTGAGATACTCCAGGATTGCATCTCTTAGAAAACCTTTAAACGTTTTACCCACAACAGAGGTTAAACTTACTGGCCTATAGTTTCCAGGATCACTTTTTGACCCCTTTTTGAATATTGGCACCACATTTGCTATGCGCTAATCCTTTGGGACATACCCCGTTATTAGACAGTCCATAAATATTAAGAATAGGGGCCTATCTATGACATTACTTAACTCTCTTAGGACACGTGGGTGTATGCCATCAGGACCTGGGGATTTGTCTATTTTAATGCTCTTAAGACAGAGCTGCACTTCTTCCTGGGTTAGACAAGAAATATTTAAGTTGGAGTTTACCTTATCCCTCTGTTCATGAACAGGAAAGTCGTCATCCTTGGTAAATACAGTGGAGAAAAAATTGTTTAATAGGTTTGCTTTTTCTCCTCATTGCCCTCTAGTCTCTCCCTCAATACTTTTCAAAGGACCAACATTTTCTGTTTTAATCTATTTACTATTTATATAATTAAACAATATTTTGGGGTTAGTTTTACTTTCTATGGCAATATGTTTTTCTGTCTCCAGCTTTGCTGCCTTTATCATTATTTTACATATTTTATTTTTTTTCCTTATAGCTTTTTAGTGCTTCCTCACTGCCCTCCTGTTTGAGTAGTTGAAACGCTTTATTTTTGTTATTTATTGCCTCTTTTACATCTCTGTTGATCCACATTGGGTTTTTCCTGTTTCGAATAATTTTATTACCATTAGGAATGTACCTCTCACAGTGGGCGCCTAAGATGTTTTTAAAAATATCCCATTTATTACTTGTTCTGTTATTTTTAAACACATTGTCACAGAGCAGAATAAAATTAGCCTTCCTAAAATTCAGTGTTTTAGTGGCTCCTCGACAAAAATCTCTATTAAAGGATAAATGCAAATGTATTATATTATGGTCACTATTTCCTAGGTGCCCCTCAACCTGAACCTTTGTTACTCTGTCATGTCTATTAGTGAATATTAAGTCTAGAAGGGCCTTTACTCTAGTTGGTTCCTGCACCATTTGGAAAAGGTAATTATCTTTAGTCATTGACAAAAACCTGTTTCCTTTGAGAGCTACAGTTTTCAGTTTCCCAATTATGTCTGGGTAGTTAAAGTCCCCATAATAACAACCTCATTCTGATTAGCCGCCTCATCTATTTGCCTGAGTACATCTTCCATGGGTTCTGTTATATTTGGGGGCCTATAGCAGACCCCTATTAGAATTATATTATTGTTGTTACCCCCATGTATATTTACCCATAATGATTCCACATGTTCATTACCTATATCTATATCTTCCCGCAGTGTTGGCTTCAGACAGGATTTACATAGAGACATACACCTCCCCCTTCCATTGTTTACAATCTCTTCTATATAGACTGCAACTCTGTAAGTTAACCACACAGTCGTAGCTCTCGTCCAGCCATGTCTCAGTTACCCCCACTATGTACTATTTTTCTTCAGCAATAAATAATTCTAGTTCATTTATGTTGTTGGTGAGGCTCCTAGCATTGGTTAGCATGCAATTTAGGGATTTTTAAGTTTTTATTGCCTTCTCCCTGTTCTTTTTAACTATTGCTACACCCTCTCCCTCTACTCCACCCCCTGATTTATTCCTAATTTCCAGCTCTCTACCTTCATCATCTTGCATGCTATCTTTGTAGTTGCCCTCCCCCCAGTCCCTAGTTTAAATATTCCTCCAACTTCCTGGCCATTTTGTCCCCCAATACAGCTGCACCCTCCCCATTTAGGAGCAGCCCGTCCCTAGCATAGAGTCTGCAGCCAAGACAGAAGTCAGACCAGTTGTCCAAAAACCCAATTCCCTCTTCTCTACACCAATTTTTGAACCACTTATTCACCTCTCTCACCTCCTGCTGCCTCTCTGGTGTGGCCCGTGGAACAGGTAATATTTCTGAAAATATTACCCTGGAGGTCCTTGCCTTGAGCTTTTGGCCTAATTCCCTGAAATCGTGTTTAAGGACACTGCACCTACCTCTGACTTTGTCATTGGTGCCAATGTGGACCATGATAACTGGATTCTCCCCAGCCCCACCCAGCAATCTGTCGACCCGCTCCGCAATATGTCGAACTCGGGCCCCAGGTATTCAATATACTTTTCGATGATCCCGGTGGTTTGTGGCAGATTGCCTTGTCTGTTCCCCTAATAATGGAGTCCCCAACTACTAGCACCTGTCTAACCTGCTCTGCACTCCTATTCCCCATCTTACTGGAGCAGACGGGGGTATTGTCTTGCTGCAGCAATGCTATTTCTGAGCCGACATCCCCCTCATCCGCCAATCTTGCAAATTTGTTGGGGTGTGCCAGTTCAGGATTAGCCTCGCTGACAATTTTCCCTCTACCATTCTTTCCAACGGTTACCCAGCTGCCTCATGTTCCTGCACCTCCATGCTGCCATCCCCCTCAGCATCTACACCTGCGAGTGATTGCTCAGTGAGCAGCAAACTCACTTCCAAGTTGGCAATGGATCTCAGTGTTGCCACTTGCTCATTTAGAACCCTGGATCTAAATGAGCAGTGTGCACACATCTCGCACAGCAGTGTGGACCCTCAAACTGTTGTTCAAGGATGGCATACATTGCACAGGTTGTGCACTGGATGGCATTGCCAATCATGGAACTTATGGGGATGTTACAGAAAAGATATACAGATACAATTATAGTAAGCCGTACAATACAGTCCCCTCCTAACTCCCCAAATCTAAAGTACCTCAATATTAAGTCCCACACTTATGCCAACGACACACTCGCAGGCTCACTCACTCGCTCTATTACTTAGCTTTTAACCCCTTCCTGACGGAAGGTCATAATAACATGGCTCTAAATTTTTTTCCTTTTTGCCTTCTGAAAGCCATAACTTTTTTAATTTTCCACTTACATAGACATATGAGGGCATTTATTTTGCGGGACAAGTTGTACTTTCTAGAGGTGTTGTTCATATTACTATAGAATATACTAGGGAAAGGCAAAAAAATTCTAAGTGGGGTAAAATGTGAAAATAAACGTACTTGCGCCATGTTTGCGGGAGGTTTGTTTTTACAGAGTTTATTCTTCAGTAAAAATGATGTTTTATCTGTTTTCTACAGGTTGATACGCATCTGGCAATACCAAACATGTAGGGTTTCCAATATGTTTTGGTACTGTAAAAAAAATTCCAAACATTTTCTGTTTTTTAAATTTGCGCCGTGGCGCAGTTTTGTGCGTCAATAACTTTTTTGTACTAACACCTACGGACGTTAGTAAGGGGGCATTTTTTGCGGGTGGAAGTGTACTTTTTAATGCTAGCACTTTGAAATGGATGTGACTTTTTTGATCACTTTTTATGTGACGTGAAATGACCAAAAAAAACGCAATTTTGCCGTTTGGAATTTTTTTTCTTCTACTGTGTTCAGCGTACGGGATAAATTATATTATTTTTATAGATCGGACTTTTTCAGACGCGGCGATTCCAAATATGTGTAACTTTTTAATTATTTTATTGTTTTTATTTGTAAAATGGGGAAAATGAGGATGATTTGAACTTTTAATACTTTTTTTTGTACTTTAAAACTTTATTTATTCATTTTTTTTTACTTACCATTTAGTCCCCCTATGATGCTTGACTACTAGGGGTCGCGATCGTTAATACAGCTTAATGCATTGCGCACCGCGATCCTGTTTCAAAGCCGCTTACCGGCGCTATGACGTACTCATGCGTAATAGGTCGATAGGTTAAACCTTGTCCCCAATGCTGTTTTGCATTGTTATTGCAAACCTCTTTTTCAGGAAAACAAAAGGCCAGTTCCGCCATTGTTTTTTGGGCTTCAAAAAACAAGAGTGCGGTGTGAGTGGATAACTTTACTTTGCGGGTCGGTACAATTGCAATGATATAAATTTTATATAGTTTGTTTTATTACTTTTACACAATAGAAATAGGTCTATAAAAAATGCGTTTTTATGTTGTCCTATTCTGGCAGACATAACTTTTTCATTTTTCTGTGTACGGAGCTGATTATGAGCTGGTTTTGTGCGGGATGAGTTGACACTTTTATTAGTACCATTATGGGGGCATATGATGCTTTGATCACTTTTTATTAAGGTTTTTGTGAGGCATTTTGAACAAAATACAGCATTCCTTGTAGTGTTTTTTATTTTTTACAGCGTTCACCGTGCAGTATAAATGACATGCTAGTTTTACTCAGCAGGTTGATACGATTACAGCGATACCCAATTTGTCTTTTTTATGTTTTACTGCTTTCACACAGTAAAAACACTTTTATTCAAAAAGGAAAACACGTTTTTGCATCGCCATAGTCTGATAGCCATAACTTTTTTATTTTAACGTATACAGAGCTGTGTAATTTTTTTTTTTTTTTTTGCAGGGTGAACTGATGTTTTAATTCATACCACTTTGTTGTTTATATGAGTTTTTGATCGCTTTTTATTCCATTTTATGTTATGCGGGATTAACAAAAATCGCAATTCTGTGACTTTTTGTTTTGTTTTGATACGGCATTCACCGTATAGGTTAATTAACGTGACAGATTTATAGGGTGGATCGTTACGCACTCGTTACTATCGGAGGAAACCACCGCATTGAGTGGATAATCCTACCAGACGTGACAGAGCGAAACAGATTTTCGAACATGTTACGATTAAGGGCTGACAAACAAGCCTGAAACGCGTAAACTTTTTGCACTTTATCTGGATGTTTTTAACTATGGTTTTATAGTTTATACTCAATAAAGAAGTGAACTTTCGCTGTATTCATCACATCCCATGTGTACGAGTGATGGATTATTAACAAGTTGGTTTCAAGATGCACGCGGCGATACCAAATACGGGTACTTTATTTCTTTTTGATCATTTTTTTGGGCGAATGGCGTTTGTAAAGGGGAAAAGGGCTGTGTTCGTGTTTTATTTTTTGTTTCTGTTTTACTTTTTTAACTTTTTGTTTACTTTTTCAAATTTTTTCACTTTTCCCCAGAGAGGATTTGTAACAGCAAATCATTGGCTGTTTTATGTATATCACTGTTTTTCCTGGTGAATGCTATTATGATAAGAGACTGCGAAGTGAACGCATTGCTCTCTTCTGTGCTTGTTTAAAAGCATGCAGACTCGCCATTTCCCAGCAGTTTCACAAAGGAAAAGCTGCTAGATTAGTTAGGGTTGGGGTACAGCAAGATTAGGGAGTCCTAGACAGTCGTAGTTAGAGATTTTGATATTGCTGCATACTGCATCTTTGCATTGCCCAAAAGTTCCTTGCTACAGCCTGTGCACGAGACAATGTTAGGAAATCTCTCAAAAGAAAACGCTGTGATATACTGGTTTCTTGCAGAAAATTTCATTTCATGCCCAAAATTTCCTTGCTACAGTTTAATGGGGACAGTAAGTGTACAAGACACTGTTAGGAAATCTGCTCTAAAAAGAAATCATTGTGATATACTGGTTTCTTGCAGAAAATTTCATTCCATGCCCAAAATTTCCTTGCTGCAGTTTTGGGGGGACAGCCGATGTACAAGACACCGTTCTTCCATAAGACCCCATTTCACAGATATTCCATAGAAAAAATTCTGTTTCTAATCCTAGTTGCCAGTTGCAAAGTATAAGACATTCAAGAACACTGTTGATTTGGTGTCGGGGTTTTTCCATAAGACCACGTTTCACAGATATTCCGTTGAAAAAATTCTGTTTCTAATCCTATTTGCCAGTTGGAGATTATAGAAATTTAAGAACACTTGTGATTTGCTGTCTTTGGAGTACAGTTCTTCAGTAAGAGACTGAACAAATCTTGACCTTTTTAACATTTATTTTTTTTTTTAACATGGAGCAAACTAGAGTTGGTAAGCGAGCAAGGAGGGGTGTAGGACGTTGAGCTAGAGGTACGAGACAAGGCGCTCCTTCCAATGCTCCGAACAACACACAAGTGAGCCAGTTGCCGGACTGTCAGTCCTGTCATCGCTTGGTCGGCCCCCTGTGAGTCTGATTATTGAAGAGCGTCGCCAATCTGTTCTTCAGTGGTTAACACAACCTGAATCGAGTGGTTTACCTCCTCGTCCTCTCAGTCACGGCCACTAATGTCGTCCTCATCGGTCCAACCTGAAGCAAACATAGCCCAAATGTCAACCAATGTACAGACCGCTCCATATAATCCATTTTCTGAAGCTCTCTTTGACACAATGTGGTTGGGGTCAGAAACCATTTCAAAAGATTAAGAGGCCAAAGAGGATGATTTTGTCTGCTCTGACGCCCAATCGCTGATGCCCTCAGATAAGGAGGAGGATGCTGGTCAGTCGGCAGAAATCCCGAGCGGTCAGCAATGCCTCGCAGTGCCTGTGGCTTCTAGCCTGCAACTTGAGGATGTAGACTGACAGGACGAGGAAGTAACCTGTGATGATGATGATGACATTGCGGATCCAATGTCGTCTTTTCAGCAGCAGTTGCTTGCGACCTCATCAGTGGAGGAGGAGGATGATGGGGTATTGTCAGTGCCGGTCTGGCCTCAGAAAGGGAGAGGGTGGTCGCACTAATCCGCTGAGATTAATCCGCCAGCCATGGTCAGTGGTTTTCACCGTCGAAGAGGTCTAGGACCTGTGAAGCCTGGGCCTTTTTTCCACCAAGCCTCAGATTTGCCGGCCGACGTCCTTTGCCGGATTTGCCGTCAATGCATCAGTAGAGGGTCGAA
>JAODAL010034427.1:0-44254 GCA_025379985.1 Phyllomedusa bahiana
CTAGGGGGTTTCGCAGTACAGGGGAGGACGTGTTCTCTTCATTCCCCCATGGGATTTCCCCGTACAGGGACGCTGTTTTCCCATCTGTTCTAGGGGGTTTCCCCAGTAAGGGAGGGTTGTTCTCCATTCTGTTCTATGGGTTTCCCAAAAATAGGGGAGGCTGTGCTCTTACACTGTTCTATGGGAGTTCCATACAGGGGAGCGCTGTGTTCCCCATTCTGTCCTATGGGAGTTCCCAGTACGGGTGAGTGCTGTGTTCTCTCCTTTCTGTTCTATGGGAGTTCCAGTACAGCGGAGCGCTGTGTTTTCCATTCTGTTCTCTGGCAGTTCCCAGTACAAGGGAGCACTGTGTTCTCCATTCTGTTCTATGGGAGTTCCCAGTACAGAAGAGTAGTGTTTTTGGCTTTACTCAGAACTCGGATAGAACAAAGTAGGTCGTGGAAAAAAGTCCCGGGCCCACTCTTTTCTGTAGGCAAAATTTTTGGGGGTCTCCCCCTGAGTGGGGTTGGGCCCCAGTTTTGGTTCTGCTCCTATAAACTTTGAGGGCGTACTATGATAACCATCATGTGTGAGATGGGAGCCCCCTTTAAAAATATCCCTGTATAAATGTCAGTCAGCACCTGAGCATTGCAGCCAACCAGTGGCCTCGGAGCTCATGTGCCATTGCACTGACATCAGCGTTCAGGATGTGATCAGCTTGTGAGCGGCACGAAACCTCTTTGGCCGTGCGCCGACCAGAAGTAAACTTACACCGGAGAGACGGCACGAGCTCCAACAGTGCTGGATTATAAAGGTGGGCACCTTGTTTTGTTGGCTCATACACTTGGAGCTGTTTTTAATTTTTTCGTGTTGGGCGGCTTCTTTGGGTGTGTGCACTTGATTAGTAACAGTATTTTCATTGCTTTCTGTCTGCAGTGTCATCTGTAGGATGGATTATTTTACAGATAAATTCCAAAACGGAGCATAAAATCTTCTTACCGTGAATATGCCCACTACTCCGCTTACAGCTGCAAAGACATAAGATAAAGGCGTTAAAGCAGCTCTATACAGAAATTAAGAGCATATAATGTATTATAAAGAGCACAGACACACGGCCATGCTGGCAGCACGATGGCAGGACATTGCGCCTGGTGCAGTAACGTCCAATTTTTCTGTCTTTTTTTTGTAAATTACTCAAGAAGAGATTTTTCCCCTTCTGAAGCCACTCTCGCCTCTCACCACCAAACCCGTAAAATTTACCTCATGAAGGGGGAAATCCCCAAACAGCTGTCTGTAGCTGGACTTAAATGGGTTTGGCTCAAATCCCTTTCACATTGCTAGGCTCCTGCGAGCTACATGTGAACTGAGGATAACTACATCCAATAGAGGGCGCTGTGGAGCTCCTCAGCTCTTGTCCCATAAGCCTTTGCTTGATGCAAAACAGTCAGTGAGGGCTGAATGGCAAGTAAACCCTCACACCGACCAATTTATTGGTTCCTCTCCTCAAGGAGAGATCTTTCCCCTTAATAAACTTGCAAGACAATGAGGACCCCTGATGTTGGGTTGCGAGCCTGTGTGTTTTGGCCAAAATATCAACTTATACCTCATGTGTAATATTTTTCCTATACGCACTTGTGCCCTGTAACACTGGGGAACAGCGGGTATCAGTTTTATGTGTTGGTTATATTAAATATGCTGATCAACCCACCCATCCGAATAATGGGCATGCCAATGATTGGCTGTGGGTGGTTGTTTAGCAGTATTTTGGCACTTGAGCAATCTCCCCTTTATTGTTCTGGGGCCCTTCTGCACACTGGTGTGAACTAGTTCTTATCCAATGTGCAGTTTTTGGGTTTTTTTACTAGGCAATCATATCTCCCCCACCTTATGGATAGTAGCTGTGAGTGTTTTTTTTTAGCAGTATTTTTGCACTCGAGCAATCTCCCCTTTATTGTTCTGGGGCCCTTCTGCATACTGGTGTGAACTGGTTCATATCCAATGTGAGGGGTTTTTTTCGTTGTATTTTAATAGGCAATCATATCTCCCCATTATGGATAGTAGCTGGAAGTTGTTGTTTAGCAGTATTTTTGAACTTGAGCAAACTCCCCTTTATTGTTCTGGGGCGCTTCTGCACACTGGTGTGAACTGGTTCTTATCCAATGTGCAGTTTTTTGGGGTTTTATTTACTAGGCAATCATATCTCCCCCACCTTATGGATAGTAGCTGTGAGTGAATGCTCATCAGTATTTTGGCACTTGAGCAATCTCCCTTGTATACTACTGAGGCTCTCTCTGACATATTTATAGATAGAAGGAGGAAAAATCTCTCTATTTGGGGAGAGCCACCAATAAATTGGTCTGTATGAGCAAAATGAGATGGGCTTCCTCCATGTGAGGAAACTGAAATAACAGCATAAGCAGCAATACTTATAGGTATAGATAATATTGCCATGTATCAAATAACCTGCAGAGCTGAAGAGCAGAACATCACCAACTTGTTCTTCATTACAAAATGGTACAATGTTCTTGCACCAGAGCTGGCTCCCTTGACCCATATGACATCAAGATGTTGGTAAGAGCTAAGAGGGTATGGAGTGGGCTCACTCACTAAGCCTGCTCCATACGCCGCAGATAATGGCTGTTAATTATAGCTGGGACCTGCCACTAGTAGCCAAGATTGGACATAAGATATAACCATGATACCAGTATTTGAACCTCTCACTCTAACCTCTAATAAAAATCTCCCCCCCCCCCCCCAAAGTGGCGACCAAGTGGCTGTCATGGCAGTCAAGGGCCTAATAATGGCCTCCATGGCTGCTTCCTCCTTACTTCATAGGCAGGGTATAATAGTAAAGACATTTTTGTACACTGTTGTACAATATATCATTATTGCAGAACAGTGTACAAAGGATTGTTGCCCCTAGGGGGAGTAAAAGTTAACGTAAACCAAAATATAAGTTTTATTAATTAAAAACAAAGCATGTTACCTTTGTTTAGCACATGGCCGACCTAGAAAAAGAAAAGCAATTTTAGATGAACATTTTCACATGTATTTGATATAAAGCAGTTTTTCTGCCTTTGCCTCTCCATTGGTTATATAGACAAGTAAATGTTATAATATCTGCATTACTTTTTTACGCCTGTTCTCTATTTTCTTTTTCCTCAGGCTACAAATCACACATTAGTGTTTTTCCAGGTTTCATCTTCCTATCCCGAGACATCTTAACATTCCGGAACAAAGTGATGGCCGCATTTGTTCAACTCCGCATCATTCATTCCTATGGGAGTTCCAATATACTTGGAACTCCCATAGAAAAGAATGGAAAGAACTGGGCATGTGCGGCCATCTCCCTGCAGGAAAACTCAACAGTGTTGAACAGCCTTTTACACGACTAGGAAAACATGCAGAGGAAGCTGTGCCCACCTCCAATGGCCAATGGAGAGTAAAAGTTGTCAGGAGCCTCATTGACCACCATCCCATTGGCTTACAAGTTCTGAATATCCATCTGTACTCATGCTGCTACATGGACCTCTTACCCACAGAGCAGATTAATATACATCGCTGTTAGGATAATACACTATGCAATGATTGTGCACCATTTTTGGCTCATCTATGAGGAACCATGAGTCTATGTCCTTTTTTTCCTTTAGAAAATGCCCTGCCACATGCTCTACTGGACGGCATGTTTTTTTTGGCGTCTTGAAGCTGGGGCCTAAAATGCAATGTAAATGAAGGCCTAAGAGATTGCTCTATTTTCGTAAGAAATTGGCGAAAACTTTTAGTTGCTTTTCTTATTAGTCCTAGTGTAGGTATATGGAGGGAACTAACTTGGTCTACAGCAGGTCATAAATTCACTGCGCATTCTGGAGCTTGTACGACATTTCTATTAAAATCTGGCTCAGGTAAACCAACTTTGAATGTGCTCAATCCTTTTTCACATCAGTAATGCTTGCACTGAGGATTTGCTCGTATTGAACTATAAAATTATGTAGCTTCGTACTGGTTTCTGGTGCGCCAGAGCCGCTTCCCCATCCCACCCAACTTTATAACCTACTTACCCCGCACTGAGCCCCCCGAAAATCCAGGACGCATTACAAAGTTCCGCTTGAACTTTGTAAAGTGCGTGAACTATTGTCTTACAGAGCTATTTAAAATGTAGCGCGCCTATATTGGCCTGAAAAGATGCCGAGACTTCTGTGGCAACGGCCCGATCACACAGATGCACCAATAGTGTGTAGTATAAGAGGTGTTAGTGGGAACAAATGACTTTATTTATTAAGTGTAGAGGGTACTTTAAGGTACGGCAAAGGGCACTTGCGACAATCATGTGTGTAAAGGACGGGGGATGCAGGTTAGACACAATTAAGAAGGGGAGATTGCCGTGTTCTGTTGGTTAGACAGTGAGAGATTTAGAAAATGAAAGTTGTGTTAAGAGAGTTTCAGTTGTTCCATCAAAGAGTCATTTGGCCACATGCCGGCTGTGGACCAAGAGCAGGCTGTCCCATTCCACCTGGAAAGAAGTACTCAAAAAGAAGACAGGAGACAGGTAGACAGAAGAGAGAAGGAAGAAAGAGAGAAGCACAGTGAATTGACGGGTACATAAAAGGGAACTGTCCAAGAGAAGAGGATACAAAGCGAAGGAGAATAATGAGTCATTTTGTGTGTTTCAAGGATTTATGAGTGCAAGTAGCCCTTGTGTGTGACTGCTTCCTACTCAAGGGTGCAAGTAGCCCTTGTGTCTGACCGCAACCTACTCAATATGCAAAAAGTAGGCCCTTGTTGTGGGGGTTGGGGGGGGTAGACCACACACCTACTCGAGATTCAATTAGCCTTTATCTGTGTGCCCACCCTACCGAAAATATACTCAATAGTGCAATACCCTTAAGGTTGATGTGGAATGACCCACCTGATAACCAACTCGAGAGTTCAAGTAGCCTTTCTGTGTGCCCACTACCTACTCAAGAGTGCAAGTAGCCCATTTTGTGTGACCACAAAGACCCTACTCGAGAGAGTTCAAGTAAGCCAATCAGTGTGCCCACATACCTCCCATTTGATGTTGACCGCATACCCCTACTCAAAAGAGTGCAAGTACCCATGAGTGACCACTAACACTCTAATAGCAAGTACCCTTAGTGTCATGACCCGCAAACCTACTCAAGAGTGCAAGTAGCCTTGGTGTGTGACCACTACCTATTCGAGAGTGCAAGTAGCCCTTGTGTGTGACCACTACCTACTCAAGAGTTCAAGTAGCCCTTGTGTGTGACCACTACCTACTCGAGAGTTCAAGTAGCCATTCTGTGTGCCCACTACCTGCCCTTGTGTGTGACCGCTACCTACTCAAGAGTGCAAGGAGCCCTTGTGTGGGACCACTAACCACTCGATAATGCATGTAGAACCTCTGTGTAGTGACCTACTTACCAACTCAATGAGTTTCAGATAAGTCCCTGGTGTGTGACCACTGATACCTACGTTCAAGAGTTCAAAAGTAGTATCTTTCTGTTGCCCACTAACTAATTCAAGATTGCAATATATAGCCCTTAGTATGTGTGACCGCTACCTACTCAAGAGTGCAATAAGCCCTTGTGTGTGACCGCTACCTACTCAAGAGTGCAAGCAGCCCTTGTGTGTGACCTCAACCTACTCTAGAGTGCAAAGACAGTCCCTTTCGTGGTGTGAACCGCACACCTACTCAAGAGTGCAAGCAGCCCTTGTGTGGACCACAACCACTCGCGAGAATATGCAAAGGTAGCGCCCTTGTTGTGAGACACCCTACATGTCTTTGTACCTATCAACTCAAGAGTTCAAGTAGCCTTGGTGTGTGACCACTACCTATCGAGAGATTGCAATGTAAGCCCTTTGTGGTGTGACCACTAGGCTACCAACTCGACCTGGAAGTACAAGTAGCCCTTGTGTGTGACCACTATCTACTCTAGAGTGCAAGTAGCCCTTGTGTGGGACCACTAACCACTCGAGAATGCAAGTAGCCCTTGTGTGTGACCACTACCAAACTTCAAAGTCAAGAGTTCAAGTAGCCTTTCATGAGATTGCCCACAACCTACTACAAGAGTGCAAGAAGCACCTATGAGGTGAAAAATTGACCGCTATCCTACTGGAGAGATTGCATAGTAAGCCCTTGTATGGGTGATTCAGCGGCCCTGGGGCTGGCGCCTAGAGACAGAGAAAGAGGCTATTGATGGACAGTCTGTTGTGTGCAGACCTGACAAGATTGTTTCAGAGAAGTGTACTAAGGAGAGCTGAAAGCCCTTAGGGTTTTACTACTCATATTGAACACTGCCCTGTCTAAGGCAAGGTGTAATAGGAGAGCCAGCACTGTACACTGCTATGCAATTGATTACTATCGCAGATTATTGTACAAAGTCAGCACCACACACCCCACTAAGTGGTCATGGTGGTCAGGGGAAATTCCAATGTAGTGCAAGTGTATAAAGAAAAAGGTTTATAAAAATAGCAAAACAGGTAATAATCAAAGAGGTTTTAATAAGACTCCAAAAAAAAACCCTTTTTTTAAATAACCATATTACAACAAAAATAAAAAATACCTCCACCTAAAAATTAGGGACAAACTAAATTCTCAATAGCAACTTATAAAGTTCGACGCAATGCGTTTTCTAATACTGTATGTAATGGTGATTTTTGTGAGGGTAAGCCAGGGAAATGGCATGGACATCACAAACAAAGTTGAAAGGTTGCACTTCAACCCAATGGCTGCTTTGGTGGAAAAGTCCTTCAGGTCTCGTATGTAACTTTCTCTTTGACCTTTCCCAGGGATTCCCAATTGTAGTATTTGTGGGAACTGTCAAAGAAAAAAAATATTGTAATGAATGGAAAATAATTGGTAGAAAAATTAGATATTTATGAAATGTACTTTGAATACGAAACAAAAAGACAAAAATTAATATATCAATAATTGTTAAAGCACAAGGGGGGGGAGGATGGACAAAACATGCGGACAATATTGCAGCGTCCATTGGTTGCACAAGTAACCGGCAAACTCATGCGGCCAACTGGGGCCACATAGGGGTGTGATTTTGGCCTAACTTGCCATCTTAATAGGATTATGGGCTCCCGGGCAATCTGTGCACTGGGCCCTGGCCAAAGCCCATAGGCACCAGTACGTCAGGATCTATGCCTTAACCATGCTCTAAATCATGGACACCTACATCCAGGTTTATACACAGACAAACACACTCCAAATATGGCAGCACAACAGGTCACAGCTCTAACTACGTCCAAATATGGCACCATATCAGGTCACGCCTATAACTAAGCCCAAATATGGCAGCACATCAGGTCACACCTCTAACTAAGCCAAATATGGCAGCACATAAGGTCACGCCTCTAACCAAGCACAAATAATGGCAAACCATATCAGTCAACACGCCTATAACGGAAGCCCAAATATGGCCCCCACATTAAGGCAATATCTGCCTCTAACTAAGCCCAAATATGGCCCCACATAAGGTCACGCCTCTAACTAAGCCAAAATATAGCACCACATCAGGTCACGCCTCTAACCAAGCACAAATATGGCAGCACATCAGGTCTCGCCAAAAACCAAGCCCAGAATATTTGCCGCACATCAGGTCACGCCTATAACTAACCAAATTAGGCCCCGCGCATCAGGTTCACGCCTATAACTAAGAAGCCGCAAATATTGCAGCACATCAGGTCAGCCGCCTATAACAAAGCCCAAATAAGGCAGAGCACATCATGTCCCACCGCCACTCGTCTAACTAAGCCAAAATAAGGCAACCACATCAGGACACGTGCCTCTAACTAAGCCCAAATATGGCAACATATCTATCCAATGTACAAATCGCGTGCTTCACAACCACAAAGCACAAACACAATTGGCACCATAGATCATAATCCAAAACATCAAAGGTCCACAATACCTCTAACTAAGCCAATATTGTGGCCCCACAATCATCAGGTCACAAGCCTCATAAACTAAGCCCAAATATCGCAACATATCTATCCATGCTGCTAACCAAGCACAAATATGGCACCACATCAGGTCACACCTCTAACTAAGCCAAATATGGCCCCCAACAATCAGGTCGAGGTCGCCTATAAACTTAGGCCAAAAAAGGGCACCGCAAACAACCGACACCAGTCACGACCTATAACAAAGTCCCAAAAATGGCAGCACACATCAGGTCACAGCCTATAACATAATACAGAGAAGCCAAATATGTCCCCGCATCAGGTCCACTGCCTCTAACCAAAGGCCCAAATATGGCAGCCACATCAGGTCACCGCCCTATAATACAATGCCCAGTTCACACCTCTAACAAAGCCACAATTGACCCCACACACATCAGGTCATGCCTCTAAAAGACTAAGCTCTAATCCCAAATATGGCAGCACGTCAGGTCAGCTTGCCTCTAACTAGTAGCCCAAAATGGCAGCACAACAGTCACGCCTAAAACTGGCGGCGTTCTGTGTGTGTACATGTATAATTGCATGTGGTGCCCGCAGGCCCTTGCCAGTGGCACCCAGGTTTTTGCATGCACTTTTTTTTTCAGAAATGTATTGTGTTGCAAGAAACATACGTTATACTTGGAAAGTACATTTGATTATAATACCTATATGGAAATGGAAGTGGTGCTACTCTATTCCAAATATGGGTTTCTGTCCCCGATCCCACAGATTAACTCACAAGGCCAGTCATAAAAGGGCAAGCATTGCAGGTTGGGTGTTTTTAATTTTTTTCTCCTCTGAATAATGGAGACGTGACTCACAAGAAGGCCTGAATTGGCTCGATTGAGAGGTAAAGATAGGATATGACTTGCCCTCTAATTAGAACCGATCGTTACTTTCACTAATGCAAGTCTAGGTGCAGCGATAAACAAGAACTGCACCATCCACGATATCCCCGAGAGTCACAACGTATATTGAATCAATTAAGCAATAAATCAAAGAGCAAACAATAGGTAATTCCGAACGTAGTTTAATTGCCCTTTATGCAGAAATTAGCCTCTCATGGCGCGAGACTTAGTGAGTGTACAATGTAAAATATGCAATAGTAGCCGCATCCCTGCCATTGGCAACCTCATTATTTGCATAAACGTTTTTTCAGAAATGTTTTTTGTAGTGCAGAAAACAAACGTTCTACCTATGGTGTAAACATTGAAATTTTATAACCTAGATATGGAAAGGAATGTGAGCTTGCCATATTTGGTATTTCTGTCCCCGTCCCACTCGTCCCACAGGCAGACATAAGAAAAGGGCCAGCTTTGCAGGTTGGGTGATTTTTTATATTTTTTTCTCTCGAGAATAATTGAGGTCGGTGACCCATTGAGAGGCCTGATTGGCATCGATTGAGAGGTAAAATAGGAATAGGAAACTGCCCGAATATTGAGACCTGCACGTTAGAAATGTCCAGTTCAGCTTTAAACATTGTTCTGATCATGACTATGTGAAACCTATATACTCAACGATATAATCATGTATGATAGATAGCATAAATGTGACTTTAGAGGAATTCGACGAATTGTATTGCCCTTTTTTGCAGAGAATGTGCCGCTGGGGCGGCGGTCTTGGTGTGTACATGTAGTAATTGCATGTGAGCCGCAGGCCACTGCCAGTGTCACCCAGGTTTCATACGTTTTTTTCAGAAATGTTTTTGATTTTATGTGTGGCAGAAACATACGTTTACTTGGTGAACATTGATTTTAATAACCTATATGGAAAGAAGGGGGTGCTTCCATTTTGGGGTTTCTGTCTGTCCCCTTTGCCCGACTAATCTCTCTACACGGCTGTTCATAAGAAGGGCAGCTTTTGCAGTTGGGTGTTTTTTTTTTTTTTCTCTCTGAATAATGGAGGTCGGTGACCCAGTGAGAGCCTGATTTGGCTCGATTGAGAGGTAAATATAGGATATATGAAACTGCCCGATTGAGACCAGTAGTTGAAAAGTTCGTGGGCAGGCTAAACATGTTCAGATCATGAATTTGTGAACACGAGAGTCTCAAAGTTTTTTCATGTATTATAGATAGCATAATTGGCTCATCATAAGGGAGTTTCGCCGCTAGTGTATAGCCCATATTTGCAGAAATGTGCCGCTGTTTTGCTTGCAGAGGGGCACTTTCTGTGCGGTACATTTTTAAAATTGGCATGTGTGCCGCTAGAGCCGCTGCCAGTGGCACCACAGGTTTGCATACGTTTTTTCAGAAATGGTTTATTTGTGTGCAGAAACATACGATATATCCTTAGGTGTGAATTGATTTTAACCTATATTAAAGGAAGGGGTGTCTATTCCATTTTGGGTTTCTTTCCGCTCCCCGCCCACCGTCTCACAGGCTGTCATTAAGAAGGGCAGCTTTGCAGGTTGGGTGTTTTCTTTTTTTTCTCTCTGAAAAATAGGAGGTCTGTGACCCAGTGAGAGGCTTGAAAGGCTCGAATGAGAAGGTAAAGAAATGATAGGACTGCCCATATGAGACCGCACGGTTGAAAGTCGTGGGCAAAGCTTAAACATGTTCCTGAACATGAAGATGTGAAACCGATAGACTCAAAGTTTTTTTTCACGCCCTATAACTAAACCCCAATATGCAGCACATCAGGTTCACTTCCTCTAACAAAAGCCGCAAATAAGGATCAATTCAAGGTCACGCCTCTAACTATAGTCCAAATATGGCCCTCAACAGCAGTGTAGCACTGTGGCCTCTAACTAAGGCCCAATATGGCAGCACATCAGGTCACACCTCTAACTAAGCCAAATATGGCAGCACATCAGGTCACGCCTCTAACCAAGCACAAATATGGCACCATATCAGGTCACGCCTCTAACGAAGCCCAAATATGGCCCCACATAAGGTCACGCCTCTAACTAAGCCCAAAATAAGGCAGTCACATCAGGTCAACGCCTAAACTAAGCACAAATATGGCAGCACATCCGGTCACACCACGAACTAAGCCCAAATATGGCAGCACATCAGGTCACGCCTCTTACTAAGCCCAAATATGGCACCACATCAGGTCACGCCTATAACTAAGCCCAAATATGGCCCATCATGCACCATCAGCCAATATGGGAACTCAGGTCATGCCTCTAACTAAGCCCAAATATGGCAGCACATCAGGTCACGCCTATAACTAAGCCCAAATATGGCAGCACATCAGGTCACGCCTATAACTAAGCCCAAATATGGCAGCACATCAGGTCACGCCTCTAACTAAGCCCAAATATGGCACCACATCAGGTCACGCCTATAACTAAGCCCAAATATGGCAGCACATCAGGTCACACCACTAAGCCCAAGTATGGCACCACATCAGGTCACGCCTCTAACTAAGCCCAAATATGGCATCACATCAGGTCACGCCTCTAACTAAGCCCAAATATGGCAGCACATCAGGTCACACCTCTAACTAAGCCACATATGGCCCCACATCAGGTCACGCCTCTAACTAAGCCCAAATATGGCAGCACATCAGGTCACGCCTCTAACTAAGCCCAAATATGGCAGCACATCAGGTCACGCCTCTAACTAAGCCAAATATGACAGCACATCAGGTCACGCCTCTAACTAAGCCCAAATATGGCCCCACATCAGGTCACGCCTATAACTAAGCCCAAATATGACAGCACATCATGTCACACCTCTAACTAAGCCAAAATATTTCCCCCACATCAGGTCCCCTGCCTTTAAATAACCCAAATATGAGCACAATCATGGTCCAACCCCTAACCCAAGCCAAAATATGGCACCACATCATGTCACACCTCTAACTAAGCCAAATAAAGCCCCAATCAGGGCACCCTCTAACTAAGCCAAATATGGCCCCACATCAGGTCACGCCTCTAACTAAGCCCAAATATGGCAGCACATCAGGTCACACCTCTAACTAAGCCCAAATATGGCAGCACATCAGGTCATGCATCTAACTAAGCCCAAATATGGCAACATATCTATCCATGCTGCTAACCAAGCACAAATATGGCACCACATCAGGTCACACCTCTAACTAAGCCAAATATGGCCCCACATCAGGTCACGCCTATAACTAAGCCCAAATATGGCAGCACATCAGGTCACGCCTCTAACTAAGCCCAAATATGGCACCACATCAGGTCACACCTCTAACTAAGCCCAAATATGGCAGCACATCAGGTCACGCCTCTAACTAAGCCAAATATGACCAATCATGCCCAAACCTCAACCCAAAACCCCAAAATATGGCACCAAAATCATGTCACACCCCAACTAAGCCCAAATATGGCCCCACCCAGTCCCCTAAAAATTTAACCCCAAATGGGGGCCCACATCAGGTCACCCCCTATAACTAACCCCAAAAAATGGCACCACTTTCCCCCAAAAACCCTTTAACTAACCCCAAAAAGGGCCCCACATCAGGTCCGCCTAAACAAACCCCCAAATTACCCCCACAACGGTTTCACGCCTTAACAAACCCAAATAGGGGCACCACATCAGGTAAACCCTTAAAATTTAAAACCCCAAAAATGGAGCACATCAGGTCACCCCTTCAAACTAAGAAAAAAAAATTTGGCCACCAAAATCGGGCCCACGCCTTAACAAAGGGCCCAAAAATATGGGAGAAATTGGGGTTCACCCCTATAACCCCTAACACCTTGGGCAAATCACTTTTGCTTTATACTGTATTGCATTCTGGGAAAAATGACTACACCTGACAAAGACAAACTCTGAACCAGCAGGAGGTAACTTTAAATAATGATTTTGTTACCTGGGTCTTTCCCCCCTTAGGATCGAAACCCAGAAAAAAAAAAGCAATATTTAAAGAACATTTTACCAATTTTATTTTGATTTTTAAAGCAGTTTTTCTACCCTTTGCTATCCATTGGTTACAGGGAAAAAAGGGAGATTTAAAAAGTCTTTACCCACTTTTCGCGTTCTTTTTTTTTTTTTTTTCAGGTTTTTTACTTAAAAATAAATGAGGGCATAAATTTTAACATAAACCAAAACCCTCAGATTTTTCTCAATTTTTTTTCCAAAACAAAAAAAACATAAAGCAATATGAAAAATAAAGAAAAAAAAAAGGAAACAGATGCTGATTTTAAAAAAGCGCTCCTTTTGTATAATGTCAAGAAAGTTTTGGAAACGGAAATTGCCTATTTGATAGACGGGAGCTTCTTTGGATCATGGACTTTATACACAATAAGCCTCATTTATCAAAACTCTCTAAAAACAAGACTGTCTTTGTTGCCGATAGCAACCAATCAGAGCTCAGATTTTATTTTTCCAGACCAGTATAAGAAATGAAAGCTGAGCTCTAATAGGTTGCTATGGGCTCTGATTGGTTGCTACGAGGTCTGATTGGTTGCTGTGGGCTCTGATTGGTTGTTATGGGCTCTGATTGGTTGCTATGGGATCTGATTGGTTGCTATGGATCTGATTGGTTGCTATGGGCTCTGTTTGGTTGCTATGGGCTCTGATTGGTTGCTATGTGCTCTGATTGGTAGCTATGTGGTCTGATTGGCTGCGATGGGCTCTGATTGGTTGCTATGGGCTCTGATTGGTTGCTATGAGCTCTGATTGGTTGCTATGGGATCTGATTGGTTGCTATGGGCGACAAAGACAGTCTTACTGTTAGATAGTTTTGATAAATGAGGACCGGTGTACTAGAAAAAAAGAAAATGGGGCCCTCACCTGGTGCCTAAAAGAGCCACTCATCCTGTGACATGTAAGAGCAGTACAGGACATGTATTACCGCACTGTACTGTAGAGAGGCGCTATAGACCACCAATCACTGCATGCACTTCACTGATACATGTAAGAGCAGTACAGGACATGTAGTACCATACTGTACTGTAGAGAGGCGCTATAGACCACCAATCACTGCATGCACCTCACTAATACATGTAAGAGCAGTACAGGACATGTAGTACCACGCAGTACTATAGAGAGACGCTATAGACTGCCAACCACTGCATGTACCTAACTAATACATGTAAGAGCAGTACAGGACATGTAGCACCACACTGTACTGTAGAGAGGTGCTATAGACCACCAGTCACTACATGCACCTCACTAATACATGTAAGAGCAGTACAGGACATGTAGTACCGCACTGTACTGTAGTAGAGAGGCGCTATAGACTGGCAACCACTGCATGTACCTCACTAATACATGTAATGCATGTAGTACTGCACTGTGCTGTAGAGAGGTGCTATAGACCACCAATCACTACATGCCCCTCATTAATACATGTAAGAGCAGTACAGGACATGTAGTACCGCACTGTACTGTAGAGAGGAGCTATAGACCAACAATCACTGCATGCACCTCACTAATACATGTAAGAGCAGTACAGGACATGTAGTACCGCACTGTACTGTAGAGAGGAGCTAATAGCCCGGGAATCACTGCATGTCCCTCACTAATTACATGTAAGGCAGAAAGGGAGTACGCACTGTACTGTAAGAGGGCTATAGACCATCAATCACTGCATGCACCTCACTAATATATGTAAGAGCAGTTCAGGACATGTAGTACCGCACTGTACTGTAGAGAGGAGCTACTAGGCCACCGATCACTGCATGCATGACCCCATCCCTGCCCTGACTATGTCCTCGGTCTGCTCCTTTGTTACCGCATTTGGATATCCACTGTAGTCATTAGGAACCATGCCAGGAATAGCGACCTAGAAGTCCCCAGCAGCAAAGATCAGTTCCCTGTACAGAGGTTAAAGGTAAAAACCAGAGGGCTGCTTAGCCGCCTCTCCCTGGTGTGGCTCTACACTAAACTGCATGTGACTGCAGGAGAAATGGTTATGGTATGAGAGCTCGGTATATAGGTCACAAAATTTTTGCAGATCCCCAAAGTTTAATCTTGAAGAATGTTCCCTTTTTGAAATCAGATCTTTGTTTCCCCAAATTTTGTTATCAAGAAATGTCAACAAAAAGAGTTTTTGTGACTAGGAGATAATTTTTTTATAATTGCTCTCACTATAAACTTTTCTTATCTCTTTGTATTAACCTATTATATTTTGTACCGCTGAAAATAAACTAGAGTCATGCTATTAAAAGATACATCCCTTGTGTCTGTCTGTTTAAATTTCCCCCGACCTCGATCTTACTCTTTCAAATTGGGCAACCCAATCACATATGAAGCGAAATTTAAAACTGACTCAAGGTTTTTTTTTTTATCACTGACCATATAATATTCAAATCAATAATTATCTCACGAAAAACCCCAATATAAAACAATAAGCTTTATTTTATTATATTAAAATATCACAATCATATTCCTAACTTCTTAACCCCTTAATTGAAATCACTAGAAATAAAATTGTACATAAGCCGGCGTAAATAGGGGGCGTCAAAGTCAAACTAGGTAGTCTCTACACATATATAAAGAAGAATGTCCTATGTATATTACTCACTGGGCGTCCAGACATCATGGCACACCATATCAGCTATTGTTTTAAGGCATCAGTACTCTTGCTCCCCTAATGAACCTTAGCTGATAGGGAAAACACATCGGGAGGACTTACCTGATGTTGAATAATTCTATATATTCTCAGTAAGTTAAACTGCGTAATCGGTGCTGTATAGGAAGTATAAGGGAAACTTTAGGACTAGCCACCTGAAGAGTGGAGCTGCCCTTATCGGGGTGATTACCCCATTAGAACCTGGTTAGGGCATAGTAATAGGGTTGGTGTAGCGATAGTGAAGCAATGGGGCTTTATTGGATAGTCGTCTGGCCTTATTTCCTTCATTTGTGGTCATCGGTTTACAAGGACAGAGAGGCAGCGGTAATGTAAGGAATATATATATATATATATATGTATATATATGGCGATTATGTGGCTATATATTTTAAGGTTATCATAGGGTTAGTATTCAATTATGAGGTTAATGTGATTGTGATATTTTAAAGTAATAAAATAAAGTTTATTGTTTTATATTGGGGTTTATTGTTCTGAGATAATTATTGTACCCTGATTTGAATATTATATGGTCAGTGATAAAAAAAATAATCCTCATGTTGCAATTCTCAGCTTCATATGTGATTGGGTTGCCAAATTAGGAAAGAGGTAGAGATCGAGTGGCCTGGAGAATTAAGCAGACAGACACAATGGATGTATCTATCAATAGAATGACTGGTTTATTGTCAGCGTGTCACACTATATATAGGTATGTAGGTATATAATATTATATATAGACTAGCTTGTTTGACTTTGACACCACCTATTTATGCGTGCTTGTGATTATCGATTAAGGCAGTGGTCTGCAAAGTGTGGCTCTCCAACTGTTGGGGAACTACAACTCCCATCATGTCCACTGATATAGATTATATAAATTCATGATAGGAGTTGTAGTTGCCCAACAGCTGGAGAGCCGCACTTTGCAAACCACTGAATTTAGAGGTTAGGAATATGATTGCAATATTTTAATATGATGAAATAAAGTTTATTGTTTTATATTGTTGTTTATTGCTCTGAGATAATGACTTAGAGGATCTACTGTCCGTTACTGGTGAGCCATGACACATGCCACTAACGGCATCTGTGCCTATTACCCAACATGCTTTTACCACAATTTGTTTACAACATTAAAATTCTCAACTTTCTGTCCCAAAAAATATATATATATAAATAACAACAGCTCAAGCAGACTATAAATGATATCCTAATATACTTTGAATATATATTGCTTATACTTGCCAAGTTTTTCTTTCCTAATTCTGGAAGATTTAAGCCCTGCCCTGGGAACACCCTTTGCCCTGGAACACCCTTTTTTGAGTGGGATCTGCACAAATCCTGCCCCTTCTTCATCCTGTTTTGTAGGAGTCTTGGGGAATAAATGGGACCATTGGTAACTATGACCTTCCCTTTTATAAGATAATAGCTTCAGAAGTTATACTCTTTGTTTTACTGTAACACTTATCTATTGCAATATTGCCCTTTTTTTCCTAATTCTGGGGTTTTTAACTGCCTCCCCCTTTAGCCCTAACACTTTTTTATGAGACTAAATTCCCCTTTGTCATCCTTTTAGGACGGGTAAGGGCCCCGGGACATGATTCCCAAAAATTAGCTTCAGAGTTATACTCTGTCTGTTACTGTACTCACTTTTCTCCTATCTTCAGAGACTATATTCTATTGTTCACTATGGCTAGCACTGTCATCATTGGACTATTCATTTGCTTTGTGCATTTATTACATAATACTTTTTAATATCAAATGTGGCAGTTTTTTAAATAAAAAGATTCACATGCAAAGCAGGTTCCCTCCCCCTTAACCTTCCAACTTGTTTCACCTTAGAAGGCGTCCTCGGGGATTTACGGCACTATAGGGGTTTTGTTTAACAAGATAGCAAAGTGATGTTTGTTATACTTTGGGAGCTATTCAACCATTTACAAAGACCCGGTAGGCCTGTGCCTAAGGCGGCAAAACCACTGAGGCATCACTTTGTGTGCAATGCCTATCGTTGTTCTCACACTTTTGTTAAATGGTATCATATAGATTTCTTTACTAATCCACCACATCCTTTCTAGCACTTTTACAGCAGTCCTTATACCAGGATTAGTACACTTTTACTGTTCAGAAGGAGGAAGGGGTTTGGACACCCACTCCTCAGATTGGAGGTTCCCCCCCACTATGTATTTAGTACAATAGGAAGTCGCTACAAAGGAAACAAATGATAATGATTTACTTGTGATTTCCAGTGGAAGTCTATGGAATCCAGTGATTAATATGAGGGAGCTTGCAGTGTATCATTGCTGAGAAGTGAAGCACCTAATCCAATTGATCAAATTAATAGGATATGCTGGTCCCACTTATAGGAGCCAGACATCCCAAGAATGAGCTCCTTGAAGCTTCTGAGCAGAAGAGAGGAGGTTGCGCATGCGCAGCACTCTCTATTGTCTTCTATTGGCGTTCCACCGCTCGACTGTATCTGAAGCTGCCACTAAAATGAATGGATAGTGCTGTGAATTTGCAGCCTCTTCTCCATTCTATATGGAGATTTTTGGAGGTCTGCTTTGTAGGTGTGGGTCCCAGAGGTGGGACCCGCACCTACCAGACATGCATAGCACATCCTATTGACATGCCATAAATGCCTCAGGTTGGAAGACCCCTTTAACAACCAGCAGCTCATAAAAAAAATAATATAATGCAAACATATTGATCTAGATATATGTGATCAGAGGGGAAGAGGAGGTGGATTTCTGGACTTCTTGTCATTCATCCAGTTGAAGAACATGACAAAAAGAGGAGAGAACATGGAATAGATGCAACAAAACAAGAAATAATGAACATCTCACCTTTTGGTTTTCATCTGCAAAAATATAAACATAAGTTAGTATGAAAATATTGTGCAGTTTTCTACAAAAAAACTCTTTCTATAAAACTCTTTCTATAAAAAAAAACTCATGACTTCTGGTTATGGTATTGACTAAATTTACTTCTAAATAAGAACACAACACATAATTTTGCATTTAAATGGCCACAGCTTTATTTAAATCCACATAAATATACCAATCGCAGTAAGGAGTCAGGTGCAACGCTGCGCAAGCAGGCTCAGCCGTCCCATAGAGGAGCAGAGGGAAACCCTTGGTGGGCTTCTGAGCATGGCAGGTCTGGGGCTGCTTTTCAGAGAGAAAGGCAGAGAAAGAGAGGTAGGACGCAAGAGGAATAGTGCAAGAGTCATGTGCAGTAGCTGTAGAGTGGGACCCAAGAATCAACTCCACTGGTGAGTCCCAAGAAGCAACTTCACTGGTGGCCTCAAGAATCAACATCACTGGTGGGGCCCAAGAATCAACACCACTAGTGGGCCCCAAGAATCATCTCCACTGGTGGGCCCCAAGAATGAACTCTACTGGTTGCCTCAAGAATCAACTCCACTGGTGGAACCCAAGAATCATCTCCACTGGTGGCCCCAAGAATCACCTCCACTGGTGGGCCCCAAGAATCATCTCCACTAGTGGGCCTCAAGAATCAACTCCACTGGTGGCCCCAAGAATCAACTCTACTGGTGGCCCAAAGTATCAACTCCACTGGTGGCTCCAAGAATCAACTTCACTAGCAGACCCCAAGAATTAACTCCCCTGGTGGGCCCCAAGAAACATCTCAATTAGCGCTCGCCCCCAGGGCCAAGAGCAAATACCGGTTGGATTATTACCGGTACTTGCTCTGTTTTGTGGCCATGCAGATGGCCGCAGGGAGATTGTTTTTCTCTGCGGTTTGCAGATTCGCCTGTTTGCGGATTCGCCTCTCTCCCTGAAAACCAGGCAGAAGAATAAACATGTTCAATGTTTTCCGGACAGCCGGCGGTCTAAAAAACCGCCCGGCGTAAAATCCGTGCAGTGGGGACTGCTGCACAGATTTTCCATTAAGGTCCGTGTAAAAGTTTTTTCAGCCGGTTTACAGACGGCTTTCAAAACCGAAAACCGTCTGCAAAACTGGCTGAAAAACAGTGCAGTGGGAACAAGCCCTTATTGGTTCCCAAAATCATTTCTACTGGTGGGTCCAAAGAGTCAACTCCACTTGTGGGTTTCAAGAATCAGCTCCACTGGTGGGTCCAAGAAAAATCTCTACTGTTGTTCCCAAAATTATTTCCACTAGTGGCCCCCAGGCAGCCCTGTGCAACACTGTACAAAAGTATGTATTTGAATTCATGCATAACGGGAGATCCCCCGCTTCCTGCATTACGGCAACCGACCTACAGCAATCAAGGGACAGCATGTTTGGGCCTGGAATTCTAGCACAGCCAGTCCACTTCAAGGGCACCAACCACCCGACCAAAGATCCCCACTCCACAGCCAAGCAGCCCCTGGATTATATTATTACCCCGTTATTCAGGACGGCCGCCAAAGCTCAGCTTGTTCACCAACATTAAAGGGGTTGTCTCACTACAAAGATTATCTTTCAACATATATAGTACGTTAAATCAAGACCTTTTCGACATGTATTGCTTTGTTTATTTTGCTTTGATTAAGAGATAAGAGAGATTTTATAAGCTCTGAGAGCACACAGGTCTCTCTAGTTACCGTCCTGCTCTCTCCTTCTCTGCTTCTCTCAATTGAGATCAGAGAGTGATGTCACCACAGGTCGGCACACAGAATGCTGGCAGCTTGAGAACAGTGTGTATTATCTCTAACAAACTGTTACTTTACTATTGTTTACTTTGAGCTCAGAAGCTCTCTGCTCTATAGATAAGATCTCCTGCTCTCATGTTAGTGCAATTAGAAGAGCTGTGAATAAGGAGCTGATATGCTAATCACTGCTATAGAACCACCTACAGCCTGACCAAGCACAGACAGAAAGCATGAACATAAAATTGCTTTTGGCTCTGTAAAACACCATGGAATTGGTTCACCATAACTTGCCTGAAACTACCACCTGACTCACTAGTCTCAATACACCATAGCCATGCTAGATCTTACAAAAATCTTCTTTTTTTTCATGGCTTGAAAAATAAAATTTCAAACTAAAATCAGGCCCAGTACCAAAGAAGGCACCAAACCCCCAACTCCTGAAGAGTCATCCTCCAGCACTCGGGAGAGGAAAAAAACCCTGTGGAGAAAACCTCTAGGGAACCAAGGCTGGAGGAGTGCCCTTTCCCTGGGCTTAGAGGGTTACACCAAAATAAAACAAACAATTGTACAATAAGACAAGGGTAAGGCGGGTGGATGGGAAGCTTCTGCCTTCTCTTCTGGTGAGAGGAAGAGGAAGAGACAGGAAATGACATATCTTTAGAAACTCCACCCTTCTCATAGTAAGACACCAGTTACACTAACACTACCCAACCTCTTAAAGGGGAATCACTCCATCTGAAATTCCTCCAATTACATATATACATTGATTACTAACTGTGTTTCAGGCCCCCCTGCCATTGTCATGTTCCTCTTCGACTAGTACTATGGGGGTTCCATCTTATCTTGATTTCCTTTCCTTTGTTGTATTATGGTGAAGTAACGGTTGGCTTACCATGACAACAGGCCTGAGTTGGGGATCCACTGGACCACTGCAACACCAGGGAGTGGAGTCTAAGTAGGTCCGGTATTCACCAGAAGCAGATTGGGTTTGCTGTGGTGGAACACTACCAGGTTGTTACCCCTGACGTGACTTTCTTGTAGTGGCAGTCGAGGTGTAGCGAGGTACAAAATCGTGACGCAAACTTGTGATCGGGGACAGACAGGAAGATCAGGACAGGTGGTAATGGTTCATGGTCAATGAACGGAGGCAAATGGAACTGGTACACGGGAACGACAGGAACAACTTTCAGAACGCTTTCCCGCATAGTCTAGGGCACTATGGACAGATTATGATTGAACTCTGCCTGCCCAGAACTTCTACCTGTTTACAATTAAAACGAACGACAAAAATGAAAAATGACGGGCACCACAATAAATAATTAAATGGGGGCTGCCACTGTGTCATAAAGGATATAGCAGAGGCAAACCAGTATATAGCAGTTTGCCTCTACTGTTTACAATTAAACTCTGCATACCCTGACCTTCTACCTATGACCCACTTGCAATTGAACTCCGCCTGCCCTGACCTTCTACCTGTGACCCATTTACAATTGAACTCCATCTATCCTGACCTTCGACCTGTGATTAGTTTATGATTGAACTCTGCCTATCCTGACCTTCGACCTGTGACCCATGTACGATTGAACTCCGCCTATCCTGACCTTCTACTTGTGACCTATTTACAATTGAAATCCGCCTATCCTGACTTTCTACCTGTGACCCATTTACAATTGAACTCTTCCTGCCCTGACCTTCTACCTGTGACCTGTTTACAACTGAACTCTATCTATCCTGATCTTCTACATGTGACCTGTTTATGACTGAACTCTGCCTATCCTGATCTTCTACCATGTGACCCGTTTATGATTGATCTCCACCTATCCTGACCTTCTACCTGTCACCCGTTTACAATTGAACTCTGCCTGCCCTGACCTTCTACTTGTGACCCAATGCAGATCCTTTGCATTCTATGCCAAAATTCATAGTTGACCCAGAAGCCCAAACAAGCGATGGGGTTAGAGAACCAGAGGGTCGTCCCGTCCTTTCCTCAGGGGATCGGAGCTTGGGTGGATATGTTGCTCCTTTCAGTTTGTAATTATGAAATCCTTTCTCTACGCTCCAAACTTGGAAGAGAAGCAGGAACGTTCTCCTCATACTGATTTGTGCAACCAGGAAAAATGCCAAAATAATCTGATCCTTTTGGTTCCAGCAAAATGTCATCCGGGAAAGTAATGAATCATTTAAAAATAGATGCGTGTGCAGTAAGAGGATGTTCACACAGCGTATTATTTACACCGCATGCTGGCGCGCCGTAAGCGCGTTTGTTGTGCTGTTGAAATTGCATGCTTACAAGTGTGCAATCTCTGTGCAAAAACATCACACAATGGCCTGAGGCAGATTTCTGCCTCTTATACTTAACTCTTGTACGACGCATATACGCCTGAAAGAACTGACATGTCAATGTTTTTCAGGCGTTTGCTAAAATATGAGAGTACAATGCGCATTGTGTGATTGACGACCATTATAATCAGCGTCAATCACACAACGTGCATTTTACTCAAATTTTTCCAAAAGTTCTCGTTTTTGTAAAATTCTCGTAAAATAATTATTTTGCATTGTAGTCTATGAGAAGGAAATTCTACGTTGTTTTGAGCATATATCGGTGCGTATCTCGGCCCGAAATGTGCACAAAAAAACATGCGAAAATACATTTTGTGAACTTGTCCTTATGGAAGTTAATGAAATTTGTTTTCAAAATAAACTTTAATGACAACTTCAGAAGAAAACTTTTTATAGCCCACGTTCTGTAAAATTCTGTAAAACAAATATGTATAAAATAAGATTGTTTATTGTTACATATCCATAGAAACAGCCAATAAAACAGAAACACAGAGGACTAAGAACTAAATTTGGATGGAAACAAACACGTTAGCGCTGTTTCAGTGATTTTGTCCCTTTGGCTGTTTTTATGCATATGTAACAATAAAGAATCTACTTTGATACATATATATTTTTCTGGATTTGCTGTTCACACGCTCAACTTTTTAGATTTTGAAGCCAATACCAGGAATGAATCTTAATTGGAGGACACATATTTAAGGAGTATTTGCATCTCACCTATTAATGGCATATCAATAGGATAGGCAATCAAAATCTGATAGGTGTAGCTCCCACCACTAAGACCTGTCACAGGAACGGGCCCTTGAAACTCTCCGTACAGAGCGGAGGGCTTATTGTGCTTGCACTCAACTCTCCATTTTCATAAACCAGAAAGTTAAGTTGTGTGCAAGCGCAATCTACTCTCCATTCTGTACATAAACTTTCCCACCACTAGGACCCGCACCTGTCTTGGGAACGGGCCCTTGAAACTCTCCGTACAGTGCGGAGGGCTTGTTGCGCTTGCACTCAACTCTCCATTCCCATAGAACAGGATGCAGAGTTGTGCACATTCGCAATCTACTCTCCGTTCTGTACAGAAACTTTCCCACCACTAAGACCCACACTTGTCTTGGAAACAGGCCCTTGAAACTCTCCGTACCAGGGGCGTAGCTATAGGGGGAGCAGCAGTAGCAGTCGCTACCAGGCCTTGTAGCCGGAGGGGGCCCAAGAGCCCTCCTGCCACATAAGAAGACACCAGCATTGTAAATGGCACATGGTAACCGGGGGGCCCCATTTCACTTTTTGCACTAATGCCCAAGAGCTTGAAGTTACGCCTCTGCTCCGTACAGAGTGGAGGGCTTGTTGCGCTTACACTCAACTTTCCTTTCCCATAGAACAGAATGTAGAGTTGTGCGCAAGCACAATCTACTCTCCATTCTGTACAGAAACTTTCCCACCACTAGGACCCGCACCTTTCTTGGGAACGGGCACTTGAAACTCTCTGTACAAAGCGGAACTCTCTATTCCCATAGAACAGAATGTAGAGTTGTGCGCAAGCACAATCTACTCTCCATTCTTTGCATAAACTTTCCCACCACTTGATCTCGCACCTGTCTTAGGAACGGCCCTTGTAAACTATCCGTACAGAGCGGAGGGCTTGTTGCACTTGCACTCAATTCTCCATTCCCATAGAACAGAATGTAGAGTTGTGCGCAAGCGCAATCTACTCTTCGTTCTGTACAGAAACTTTCCCACCACTAGGACCCGCACCTGTCTTGGGAACGGGCCCTTGAAACTCTCCGTACAGAGCGGAGGGCTTGTTGTGCTTGCGCTCAACTCTCCATTCTCATAGAACAGAATGTAGAGTTGTGCACAAGCGCCATCTACTCTCCAATCTGTACAGAAACTTTCAGAGGTCCATTGCCAAGAAAAGTGTTGGTGCCAGAGGCGGAATCCGCACCTATCACATGTCATTGGCATATGCTATTAATATGCCATCAAAGTACAAGATGAACACTCCTTTAAAGGGGTTTTCTACCCAATGTAATTAACAGCAATCAGTGCAGAGCACAGAGAAGTGTCAACAAGGTCATGGCTGAGGTATAGGGCTCTCATTGGCTGCTAAAATCACATGACCATGATATATATATATATATATATATATATATATATATATATCACTGTATTGCCTTGTGAACGCCATTTTCAGCTAACTCTCTGTACTGTACAGACTGCTCTTAGTTAGATAGTATTTTCCTCTCCATAGACATCAATTGATATGGAGTTTGGTATTGCTGGCTGTATCTTTCCCACACCCAGAAGCTGTTATTTGGTGACATTTGCAGGCTCACATAACACCTAACTCTTATATACATGGATATATATTATACAGAGTGCTTGGATTTGCTAAATCATACTCAGGGCCCAAAAGTTCTGTTTCTGCAGTTTTGGGGGTTCAGTAACTGTATAACACACCGTCTCCAAATCTCCTATGTGTCAAAGGGGCTTTTGGGCCCCCTTAGGATGCAGGACCCCATAGCAGCTGCTACTGCTGCCCCTCCTATAGCTAGGCCCATGCTTGCAAGCTGTCCTCATCTTTTCAGTTCGCCATTGAAGGGAATGAACTATTTTAGCCTCTCAATTTTTTACTGTCACTCTTAGAGCCAAATTTTCTTCACTAAGTTGTTCCACGTATCCAGTTTACTGTTATGGATGGTAATTACAGCTTCTCCTCACCTGTATAGGTATAAAAATTAACCATAACATTTTCTCCCATAGACTTTAATGGGGTTTGAAGTTCGAGTTCGAATAGAACTAGAACTTTTTATGGTTCACTCAACACTAGTCATGTTATAACTATTGATATAATCATGTAACTATTGAATAGTTTACATTCAGCCCTCTTTAAAGGGATTATCCACTTATGTCAATGCCCTTTAGTTTAAGGTTTAGGGGATAGGGGATCCTATATCTGAGACCCCCAAAATTATCACCAGAGAAGTCACTTGTAATCTCTTCATCTCCCCTGCAGGACAAGTTAGCTGTTCTGTCACCCATCAATGTATTCAGTAGTTAAACTCCTATAGAGATAGCGCATATGGATTCTATGTAGCCTCTCAGTCAATGTGAATTTGCACTGGGTTTCCCATTTCCAAATCAAAAGATGAAAGGAGCAGAGGGTTGAGCCGTCCCGCGCTGCTCAGGGGACAGGAGCCTGGGCGCATTGATCCTTTAATATCACTTCACTTGGATGTAATTATGAAATCCTTGCTCTAACACTCTGGACTTGAAAGAGAAGCAGGAACCTTCTCCTCATCCTGATTTGTGCAACTAGGAAAAATGCCAAAATAATTTGTTCTATTTGGTTCCAGCAGAAAGTCATCTGGGGAAATAGATTGTTTAGAATAGACACATGGGCTGCTATGGCATTTAAAGGAATTTGTTTTCAAATTAAATTCTAATGAAAAATTAAAATAATAACATTTTGTATTAATTTAGAGCAGAAGAGACAAATGGATTGGATGTATAGATGTGCTGCGCATGCGCTAGTTCCCGGGTAAATATAGGTTTGGGCGTAGGGGGAGCATGGTGGGCCTCTATGACCCCATATTCCACTATGCTTCACTTTCCCCAGACTTGTTTTCACTTTTATCAGAATTAAGAACTTGTCGCTGCATCATTAAAGGGGTTGTCTCACCATGCAGTTTCACAGAGCCACAGCCAGCTTCAGGCTCACACTTAATGGTTAAGGCTGCAGGTGGTTGTACAGCTTCAGGCTCCCACTACCTGTTCGGACTGTGCGGGGGGAACAGCTTCAGGCTCCCACTTCCTGTTCGGGCTGTGGGTGGTTCTACAACTTTAAGCTCCCACTTCCTGGTCAGGTTGTGGGTGGTTCTGCAGCTTCAGACTCCCACTTCCTGATCAGACTGTGGGTGGCTCTACAGCTTCAGCCTCCCACTTCCTGTTTAAGCTGTGAGTGGTTCTACAGCTTCATGCTCCCACTTCCTGTCCAGGCTGTGGTCGGTTCTACAGTTTCAGACTCATACTTCCTGATTAGGCTGTGGGCGGCTCTACAGCTTCAGGCTCCCACTTCCTGTTCAGGCAGTGGACGGGTCTATAGCAGTGATTGACATATTAGCTCTACGGTTCTACAGTTCTACATTGTTTTCATCTGAACTAAGCTATGGGTGGTTCTGCAACTTCAGACTTACACTTCCTGGTTAGGCTGTGGGTGGTTCTGCAACTCCTGACTCACACTTCCTGGTCAGGCTGTGGGCGGCTCTACTGCTTCAGGCTCCCACTTCCTGTTCAGGCGTTGGATGGTTCTACAGCTTCAGGCTCCCACTTCCTGTTCAGGCTGTGGGCGGTTCTATAACTTCAGACTTACACTTCCTGATCAGGCTGTGGGCGGCTCTACAGCTTCAGGCTCCCACTTCCTGTTCAGGCAGTGGACGGGTCTATAGCAGTGATTGACATATTAGCTCTACGGTTCTACAGTTCTACATTGTTTTCATCTGAACTAAGCTACTGGACCATGGGACCCTACCCTAATACTTTACATGGAGCGCCAATCTTTATCCTGTGGTGGTGCTGCAAGAAAAATGAACAATGAATGGCCACAATGAATGGCCTTTAATATGTAGGGAAAAGTAAATAAAGAGTATTACCAAATACATCGCTGTTTTGATTTAGCTTTGTTCAGGAGATAAAGGAGATTTTATCTACTGCTAGTGTAAATAAGTTTCTCTTGGTTACAGACCACCTCTCCCTTCTCTTTCTTTTATCTGATTGCTCCAAGCTGAAATCCGACCATGGCGAGTCACTCCCTGCTGAGTCTTATCTCTAGCACAGAAGCTTGTTACTTAAGTTAATGACAAGTTTTAAGCGTAGACCTCTGTAGCTTTGTGCACTACAGATTCTAAACCTCCTGCACTTGTGTCACTGTAACAGCAATAGCTAGGAATAGCAATGCTGATATATCAATCACAGTTTTAGACCCACCCATGGCCTGACCAGAAAGTGTAAGTCTGAAGCTGGCTGAGTCTCTGTGAAAAAGCATGGTAAGCGCACAACTTACCACAATGATTGGCTTTTAATATGTAGGGGAAAGTAAATGAAAACTATTACCAAGTACATTGCTGTTTTGATTTTGCTTTGTTCAGGAGATAAAGAAGATTTTATCTACTGCTAGTATACACAAGTTTTTCTTAGTTACCGACCACCTCTCCCTACTCTTTCTCTTATCTGATTGTCTCAAGCTGCCATAGGACCATGGTGAGTCACTCCCTGCTGAGTCTTATCTATGGCGCAGAAGCTTGTTATTTAAGTCAATGACAAGCTTTAAGCCATAGAGCTCTGTAACTTTGTGCACTACAGATTATAAACTTCCTGCACTTGTGCCACTGCAACAGGAAAAGCTAGGAATAGCAGTGCTGATAGGTCAATCACAGCTTTAGACCCTCCCATGGCCTGATCAGAAAGTGTGAGTCTGAAGCTGTCTGTGTCTCTGGCATGGCAAGATTACCCCTTTAAGACGATTTGTAAAACTGATGATTTTTTCATTTTATATCTATTGGAGAACAAATATTTAGAGGAAAACATAGTTTCTAATAATAAAATGCAACATTTTGAGACAATGCAAATTCTTATAATTGATTTTAATATTGTTTCCATTAGTAGAATTAGTTGTGTATTAGTGTCACTCATCATCTACAGTACTCCTATCCAGCTAATTACAAATGATAGGTAATATGCCTAATATGCCTCTGGACAAACTAAGGCATACAAACACAGTACAAATATGGTTGGGTAGATATAAGGAGATAGAGCCGTACCTATATGAGCTCAACAATATAAAATCCAGAGCAAGTCCCTACCCACATACTCACCAAAACCCCCACTGATTTTCTTACCCTGAAAAAAGTAAAAAAAATTACTCATTAAAGTGAAGGCAATTGCCATGTTAGTTCGGAATATACATGACTGGGGTCATTTCTTGTAGTGATCGTCAGCCCCGGCCACCCCAAGAAACAACAGGTTTAAAAATTAGTGACAAAAAATTATTTTTTAGTCTCATCAACACAAAGTCACTAAAAGAAAGAAAGTAAAACATAACTTTTACTAAAAACCTTTAAAAAAACAGATCAATAGTGATATAAAATTTTGATGTCTGTGGGAGATAATGGCAGTCACTTCAGAGTATATAGAGACCACCAAAACACTTAGTAGGCTTTCTTTTACTCACAGTACCCAGAGGATGGTGCGTAGATACGTATCCACTCTTCAATAGATCCACTGCATCCAAATTGGGGAAGGAGAGGGTCCAATGACACCCTAATAAGACCCTGTTATGTCCTGCCTAACCGGCTCAGGCATCCTCAAACTGCGGCCCTCCAGCTGTTGGGAAACTACATCTCCCATCATGCATTTATATAATCTATAACAGTAGGAATGAAGGGAGTTGTAGTTTCCCAACAGCTGGAGGGCCACAGTTTGAGGATGCCTGCCCTAGCTAGTACAGCACCAAAGTCATACAGAGGTAAGCAAAAGGAGACGTAGCAAGACAGGTCTAGGAAAAATAGCCTATCTGTTCCCGACCTGTTTCCCCGTATACAAGGTATTACTAACGGTTCCTCAGGGGGCTATGTCAAATCAAAGGTGTTAAATAAAATGCCCAATAATGCTAATACAGAGTATACATATATCCACTAGAGGACTAAATATACTTGAGCAATGCAAAAAAATGTGCATGTGCATGTCCAAAAAGGCTGGTGGTATTGAACACTATAAATAAATAAAGATAAGTTGTGGGGAAGGGGGTTAAAGACATCAGATATCCCCTGTAACCAGCTAGAATGATAACAAGTGCTAACATCGTCAGTTGATTTTGGTCCTATACTAACAAGGGCATTACAGGGATAGCCTCTATAGGGTGGGGACGCCCTTTTCAGGGCGACAGCTCCACCAGTTAGGCAGGACAGAACAGGATCTTATTAGAGTGTCATTGGAACATCTCCTTCCCCAATTTGGATGTGGTGGATCTAATGAAGAGTGGACATATGACTTTAATGTTGCCAAAGATCCTATATGATTAATAACACTGTCTAACACCACAGAGAAGGAAGAGTCCTCAGTGTGGCAACAGGTGGCAGAATGAAAAAGAGCCTGAAGGTTTTTTAGGGGGTGGGGTGGGGGGGGGGACAGCAGTTTATATGTGAGAGGAGGGGGCAAGAGCAGCAGTCTATATGTAAAAGGGAAGGGGGAGAGAGCATCAGTCTATATTTAAAAGGAGGGGCTGCAGCAGCAATGTATGACTAAGAGGAGTGTTATACAGGAGAAGTCTATATTTGAGAGAAGGGGGCTATGAGCAGTGGTTTATATGTCATACTATAATTGATACTAAGCTCTGTAAAGTAATCAGCTTTACAGAGGATAATGTTTTATTACAAAGGGATCTGGATAAATTGGAGGCCTGGGCAGGGAACTGGCAGAGGAGGTTTAACACTGATAAATGCAAGGTTATGCACATGGGGAGGAAAAATCCATTTCATGATTACTTGTCAAACGGAAAAACACTGGGCAAAAGTGACTGGAGAAGGACTTAGGAATCCTGGTGGACAGTAAACTTAACTATAGCAGCCAGTGTCAGGCAGCAGCAGCCAAGGCAAATAGGATCATGGGTTGTATTAAAAGGAGCATAGATGTACATGATGAGAACATTATTCTCCCATTATACAAGTCACTGGTTAGACCACACATGGAATATTGGGGACAGTTTTGGGCACCAGTGCACAGGAAAGACATTGTAGAGCTTGAACAGGTACAAAGGCGGGCAACAAAAATAATAAAAGGACTGGGTGGACTACAGTACACAGAAAGATTGGCAAGATTAGGGTTATTTAGCTTCGAGAAAAGACGTCTTCGGGAGGTGGGCATAATAAATATGTATAAATATAGAAAGGGGAATAAGAGATCTCTCCCGGATATATTTATAAAACCCGGACTGTTTTCCCGAACAAGGGCCGTCCTTCCCCTCGGGGGAGAAATGTTTCTACAAACCAAGAAAGAGATTCTTTACTGAAAAGCGTGAGACTGTGGAATTCTCTCCAGAGGAAATTGTCATTGTGAATTTAATAACAGGTTCAAAAAAAGGGTCTGGAGACATTTTTAGAAGTAATAAAAACAAGTTACAGTGACCAGGGTTCTGGAGAAGGTCTGGAGACATTTTAAATGTAAAAATAGAACAAGTTCAGTGACCAGGGTTCTGGAGAAGGGCGGAGACATTTTAGAAGTAATAATAGAACAAGTTATAGTGACCGGGATCCTGGAGAAGGGGCGGGGGACATTTTAAGTAATAATATAACAAGTTAAGTGACCCGGGGGTTTGGGAAGGGGCTGTTAAACTTTTCTGGTGTAATAAAAAACAAGTTAAAAGTGACCAGGATTCTGGAGAAGGGCGGATACTTTTATGAAAGTAATATAGAGATCTCTCCCGGATCTATTTAGACCAGGATGTATCTAGACAAGGGGCCGTCCTCTCATCAAAGGAGAATGTTCTACATAACCATAGAAAAGATTCTATACTGTAATCAGTGAGCGTGGAATCTCTCAAGGAACTTGTCTTGTGAATTCAATAACAGGGTTCAAATGCTCTGATACATTTCTAGATGTAATAATAGAACAAGTTATAGTGACCGGGATTCTGGAGAAGGGTCTGGAGACATTTCTAGATGTAATAATAGAACAAGTTCTAGTGACCAGGATTCTGGAGAAGGGTCTGGAGACATTTCTAGATGAAAATAATAAAAACAAGTTATAGTGACTGGATTCTGGGAAGGGTCTGGATACATTTCTAGATGTAACAATATAACAAGTTATAGTGACCGGGATTCTGGAGAAGAGTCATTGATGATCCAGGGATTTATTCTGATATTTGTGGATCTATCTATCTATCTATCTCATATCTATCTATCTATCTATATTAGTAGATAGATGTGAAACAATTTTATATATATATATTTTATATATATATATATATTATATATATATATAAAAATATATATATATATTTATATATATATATAATATAATGTACCCTAAAAAGAACATTGGAATTTGCTTCAACAGATAGCTACATAAATAGATACTGCATATCTGTGATAGATAGATAGATAGATAGATAGATAGATAGATAGATAGATAGATAGATATGAGATAGATAGATATGAGATAGATAGATAGATAGATAGATAGATAGATAGATAGATAGATAGATAGAGAGATAAATAGATAGATATGAGAGAGAGATAGATATGAGATAGATAGATAGATAGATAGATATGAGATAGATATTAGATAGATAGATAGATAGATAGATATGAGATAGATATTAGATAGATAGATAGATAGATAGATAGATATATAGATAGATAGATAGATAGGTAGGTGATAGATAGATAGATATGAGATAGATAGATAGATATGAGATAGATAAATGGAAAGATATTTAGATATGAAATAAAGATAGATAGATATGAAATAGATAGAAAGAAAGATAGATAGTTATATAGATAAATATGAGATTGATATAGATAGATATGTGATGATAAAAAGTGTCAAATTTATAAAGTGAATGTAAATGTGAGAAGATAGATAAATAGATAGATATATATATAGATAAATAGATTTATTTTAGATTAATAGAATGATTTTTGCATTGGAAATTTCCCATTTTATCAATCCATTGTTTGCCTGATATGAGTAACACTAAGTCCATTACTTACGTTTTGGGATTCCGTAGAATCTAGAAGAAGAACTAAGAGGAGACAGACCACAAGGGCTCGCTTTTTGACCATAGTGTGATACTATGGTGCGGTCACCGGTGGGACACAGGGCTGTCGGTCAATGCGTGAGCTAGTATCCCCTGAACCCACTTCTAATACTCATGTCCTGGAGCCCTGATGTCTGGAGATAACAGGTTAGAGGTGGAGCTCTGGAAAGCATCCATCCCATACAGTCTCCATCCTTTGTAGTGTAGACGTCCCATAGAGCAGGACTTGTCATAAGAGTTTAGAATAGGGCAAGTTTGAATTATTTGGATATGATACAATTTTATTCTTTAATTTTCATACTGTAATGACCATATATTAGTACCGTACCATAACTCGAGGAGTCAGTGTTCTCTCCGGGTGATGCACTCTGGAAAGTTACGTGTTTATGGGTTATAAGCCCAATAGTATCTGTACTGTTACAGCCATATACCACAGATTCACTAACCCACAATCTATGATGCCCAGGCTTGACTAGGACACAGAGTCTATGGAATCTCCTTGTCTTTACGCTTAAACCCCCACTAGGAGGTATGGACTTTACAGCAAGAGGATTCGCAGGCAGTGATTCCCAAAATTGGCATGGACTGGCAATGGTAGCACTGATCATAGTGATTAGGCTACAGAATTATCTACTGTAAGAGCAGTCACATTGCAGAACGCTCGACTGTAACAGCCATCACACCACAGAATTCTCTACTGTAAGAGCAGTCAAAATATGGAACATTTACTATAAGAGCAGTCACACTACAGGACTCTCAGTCGTTAGAATAGTCACAGTATAGAACTGTCTACTATAAGAGCGGTCACACTATGGAGCCTCTACTGTAAGAGAACACACTATGGAGCCTCTACTGTAAGAGCAGTCACACTATGGAGCCTCTACTGTAAGAGCGATCACACTATGGAGCCTCTACTATAAGAGCGGTCACACTATGGAGCCTCTACTGTAAGAGCGGTCACACTATGGAGCCTCTACTGTAAGAGCAGTCACACTATGGAGCCTCTACTATAAGAGCAGTCACACTATGGAGCCTTTACTGTAAAAGCGGTCACATTATGGAGCCTCTACTATAAGAGCGGTCACATTATGGAGCCTCTACTATATTAGCAGTCACACTATGGAGCCTCTACTATAAGAGCGGTCACACTATGGAGCATCTACTATAAGAGCGGTCACACTATGGAGCCTCTACTATAAGAGCAGTCACACAAAGGAGCCTCTACTATAAAAGCAGTCACACTATGGAGCCTCTACTATAAGAACAGTCACACTAGGGAGCCTCTACTGTAAGAGCGGTCACACTATGGAGGCTCTACTGTAACAGTGGTTACACTATGGAGCCTCTACTGTAAGAGCAGTCACACTATGGAGCCTCTACTGTAAGAGCGGTCACACTATGGAGCCTCTACTATCACACTATGGAGCCTCTACTGTAAGAGCGGTCACACTATGGAGCCTCTACTGTAAGAGCAGTCACACTATGGAGCCTCTACTATAAGAGCGGTCACACTATGGAGCCTCTACTATAAGAGCGGTCACACTATGGAGTCTCTACTATAAGAGCGGTCACACTATGGAGCCTCTTCTATAAGAGCGGTCACACTATGGAGCCTCTACTGTAAGAGCAGTCACACTATGGAGCCTCTACTATAAGAGCGGTCACACTATGAAGCCTCTACTGTAAGAGCGGTCACACTATGGAGCCTCTACTGTAAGAGTGGTCACACTATGGAGCCTCTACTGTAAGAGCGGTCACACTATGGAGCCTCTACTGTAAGAGCAGTCACACTATGGAGCCTCTACTGTAAGAGCGGTCACACTATGGAGCCTCTACTGTAAGAGCGGTCACACTATGGAGCCTCTACTATAAGAGCGGTCACACTATGGAGCCTCTACTGTAAGAGCGGTCACACTATGGAGCCTCTACTGTAAGAGTGGTCACACTATGGAGCCTCTACTATAAGAGCGGTCACACTATGGAGCCTCTACTGTAAGAGCAGTCACACTATGGAGCCTCTACTGTAAGAGCAGTCACACTATGGAGCCTCTACTATAAGAGCAGTCACACTATGGAGCCTCTACTATAAGAGCAGTCACACTATGGAGCCTCTACTATAAGAGCGGTCACACTATGGAGCCTCTACTGTAAGAGCGGGCACACAATGGAGCCTCTACTAAGAGCAGTCACCTATGGAGCCTCTTTCTGTTAAAAGCGGTCACACTATGGAGCCTCTACTATAAGAGCGGTCACACTATGGAGCCTCTACTGTAAGAGCAGTCACACTATGGAGCCTCTACTGTAAGAGCAGTCACACTATGGAGCCTCTACTGTAAGAGCGGTCACACTATGGAGCCTCTACTGTAAGAGCGGTCACACTATGGAGCCTCTACTGTAAGAGCAGTCACACTATGGAGCCTCTACTATAAGAGCAGTCACACTATGGAGCCTCTACTATAAGAGCAGTCACACTATGGAGCCTCTACTATAAGAGCGGTCACACTATGGAGCCTCTACTGTAAGAGCAGTCACACTATGGAGCCTCTACTATAAGAGCGGTCACACTATGGGGCTCTCTCCTGTAAGAGCGGTCACACTATGGAGCCTCTACTGTAAGAGCAGTCACACTATGGAGCCCGGGCCCTGTGTTGTGTTTTGCCGAGAAGGGCGGGTTTCACACAGTGTTTTTTACGCCCCATGAACCGCGGCAAAGTGTTTTACAGAGAATAAACTGTGGCCAGTGCGTTCCCCTGAAGCTCCCACTAATATTTATTCTCCCAATAACAGGTAATCGTTGCTCTCATGACAGCTATGAGTTTCCATAATGTCGGCCGTACTCAGGGCATTGAAGCGTTTAAAGTACGGACCAACATTACATCGTGGGGATCATACACAGCGGGTTTGTGGGGCATAGCTGCGCTGTAAGCGCCTAAAAGTGCGCCCCACAAATACGGTAAAATCATAGCAGTGGGGCTAGGATTAACCTGTTTTCCCTGCACACAGAACCCACCCGTAAAAATAAGTGACCTGCCCTTCATTTAGTGGAAAGTGAAGATGGATGGGAGGTGGCCGGAGCCTGCTGAAACTATACGCTGGAGGCACGTACTTCCAGAGCAGGCGAAAAGCGGTGCGCACAGGTCCGTGCCACCATGCGCTGTGTGAAAAAGACCTTTAGGGGAGTACACCGTGTGTTTTGGAAGTACATATGTTCACGTGTATTTTCCCGGTACGGGGGGGGGGGGGGGGCCGTCCATTCACTTCCCTATCAGTGCTGTAAGTTTACGTCATTCTCTCCCCGTTTGTGGGAACATGTGTGTATTGTACACACGGGAGAGATGAGATGTAATTCATAGCTCTGTGAGAACTATTAATTACAGTAATTGCGGCGCGCATGTCGGGCGTATTGAAGCGCAAATACGGCATGAAATGCCCCCCGGTTTACGCAGTTTTGAACAGAGCCTTAGTCTGGCTGCAGCAGCTAAAATCATACAAACCCTGACTAATGACAGATATAAAAAAATTATATTCAATATAATTCATCATCGGGTTTGTAGTTTACATGTCTAAGGGTGTGTTCACATGGCGTAATTGCAGTAATCCACAGCTCTCATAGAGAACTATGGATTACACGTCCTCTCCCCATGCGTACAATACGATCGTATTGTATGCGCGGGGAGATAAGTGACATGTCATGCATGTCTATGGGCTGGCGGCTGTTACCCGCCCCCCCCCCCCCCCCCCACGTGCTTCGAGAAGACGTGTTGATCAGCGCGAGCTCCTGAAGCACACAGTGTATTGCAGCACGTCTGTACACGTCACAATACACCGTGTGAACATAGCCTAACAGACACACAGGCAGGATTATGTTTCAGTGATGTGAATGAGGTGATATTGTGGATATGTGTGTGTATACACAAATATACATACACACACACAGGGCATACACACACACACAGGGCATACATACACACACACAGGGCCGGACTGGGAATAAAAATCAGCCCTGGCACTAAGCCCCCAGCAGCCCACATACAATATCCGCTTAAAAAATGTCCCTTGTTCTCGCACCTCGCCACTTTCTAAAACAAACGACACTATAAAGCTGCTTTCACACGGAGAGTTTTTGGTGCATTTTGTGCAGAAAGGCAGAGCAGTTAATGCTGAACATTTCTGCACAAAAAAAAAACGCATCAAAAAATGCACCAAAACCGCTCCGTGTGAAAACCCCTACACACAAGTAAAAAAGAAACCGTGGTGCAGAGAAACCCCTGATTCAACATAGAAGTAAAATGACCCCTGGCAGCAGGGACTCACCGGAGACGTCATCTCTGATGGGAGTTGTTTTCTTCTCCTTCTGGCACAAACCTCCATGGCGTCTTCCCTTGTTGTTCTCTTCCATTTCTTTCTCTGTCCAGTACAGCATGCAGTGTCCTCTTCTAGTGGCCACTACTCGTCCCTGTAGAATTTACAACAAATACATCTTAGGCTCCTCTCTCTTCCAGCACTTTCCTATTAATTCCCCAAACAGCGTATGTTAGACCATAAAAATTAGAAATTAAAAAATGACAGATAAGTGGCAGGCAGTGACAGTATGCAGCAGGCAGGGCCAGTATACAGGCAGACAGGGCCACTTATAGGCAGACAGGACAGGAACAGGGACAGTATATAGGCAGACAGTGTATAAGTAGGCAAGGCTATTAAAGGCAGCGTATAGGTAGCAGTGCTATTATAGTCAGCCAGGGCAGGGTATAGGCAGCCAGGGCAGGTATAGCAGCCAGGGCAGGGTATAGGCAGCCAGGGCAGTTGCAGTATAGGCAGCCAGGGCAGGGCATCATATAGCCAGGCAGGGTATCAGTAGCCAGGGCAGGGCATCATATAGCCAGGCAGGCATTTATATAGGTAGCCAGGGCAGGTATCATATAGCCAGCCAGGGCAGGGCTCATATAGCCAGGGCAGGGCATCATATAGGTAGCCAGGCAGGGCTTTATATAGGTAGCCAGGGCAGGGCTTTATATAGGTAGCCAGGCAGGGCTGTATATAGGTACCCGGCAAGGCTTATATAGGTAGCCAGGGCAGGGCTGTATATAGGTAGCCAGGGCAGGGCTTATATAGGTAGCCAGGGCAGGCTGTATATAGGTAGCCAGGGCAGGGCTGTATATAGGTAGCCAGGGCAGGGCTTTATATAGGTAGCCAGGGCAGGGCTGTATAGGTAGCCAGGGCAGGGCTGTATATAGCCAGGGCAGGGCTGTATATAGGTAGCCGGGCAGGGCAATTATGGGCAGCCAGGGACAGTAAAAAATTTTAAAAAAAAAAAAAAAAAGAATACCCCAGAACCCCCGGTCCCCCCTCCTCTTCACTTTTCTTTCCCGGACCGGTGGCCGCCACTGCATAGGGGCCGCGGAGCAGGGGCCAACGTCATCGCACGCGCGCCGCCCCCGGCCCCCGGGGGAGTGACAAAGGGGATCAGTAGATCCCAGACCCAGCCTCGGCTACTGCTTGCACCGGTGTGCAGGGGGCGGCCGTGATGGCTGCGGCTGGGTCAGTGACCCGGCCGTGCACCCATTGGCAGGGGGCTTGTCGGCCCCCCCCACAGGGGTCCGGTCGCTGAGCGACCATTGGGGCCCCCTTAGCGCCCACAGCCGGTCCCCACATCGGGCCCCCCGGGGGAACACCTACCCTGGGGGGGTTCCGACCCGGGCCCCTTTTGGGCCCCGGACGCCAGCGGCCCCCCGGGGCAAATCCCCGGGTTTGCCCTATGTCACCCGACCTGCACACACATACAGTCAACCCAAAATACATGCATTACACACACATACAGAGCATACACCCCACTAACCTTTTATTCATACACACAGACATCTATACAAAACAAAACATACACATTTACTAACATACTTTCGTACAGTTCACTTCATGAACTTTATTTTGTCTCCCCCTTATTACACTATTTAAAAATTATTGTTCGGACTGAGGCCCTCACTCACTTCTTGCGGTCTGTCCCCAGATAGGACACGCAGGGGGGGATTCACGCCGGGACAGCCACTTTTCCCTGACCCCTTTCACAGTGGACGGCGGCCCCCCCTCCTCCCCTTCTCCCCCCACCCGAGCAAAGTCGCCTCCCCCCTCCGCCCCCACATAGTGCTGTTCTTGAATTGTTTTCTCCCCGGGGACAGTGCAATATTTGTCGGCTCCCAAGGTCCAAAAAATGACCTGAACCGACTTTAGACTGGGGCACGGGGAGTCGGGTCCGGGGCTTGTCCCCGAACAAAACCCCTAGCGCCGCCCCTGTGGACCCTCTACTTTAAGAGCGGTCACACTAGGAGCCCTATTAAAGGGGGGTCACACTATGGAGCTCACTATAAAGGGGGTACACATGGACCCCTTACAAAAGGGGCATCACACTATGGACCTTACTGTAAGAGAACACCTTTGGAGCCTTCTGTAAGAGCGTCCAAAACTAGGACCTCTAAAAAGAGCGGCACACTTGGGCCTCTATGTAAGAAAACACCAATGGAGCCTCTACTGTAAGAGGGTACATATGGGCCTTACTAAAGAGCAGTCACATTGGGACCTCTACGAAAGGAACAACATGGGGCCTCTATGTACAGCAGTCACACTAGGAGCCTCTACTATAAGAGCAGTCACACTGGGGAGTCTTACTGTAAGAGGGGTCACACTATGGACCTCTCTAAAGAGCAGTCACACAAAGGAGCCTTACTATAAGAGCAGTCACACAGGGATTTCCTTACGTAAAGCTCACAATGGAACCTCTACTATAAAACGTTACACTATGGACCCCGGGCCCTGTTTTGGGGTTTTTGCTAGTGGGCGGGTTTCACACAGTGTTTTTTTACGCCCCTGAACCGGGGCATGTGTTTTTACAGAAAAAAAACTGTGGCCAGTGCGTTCCTCTGACCCCCACTGATATTTATTCTCCCCGGGACAGGTATTCTTCTCTCATGACACATGATTACCAAATGTCGGCCGTACTCGGGCTTGAAGCGCAATTACCCCCCAAAGTACGGCCCAACATTACTCGTTGATAAACACGCGTTTTGGGGTAACGTCGAAATGCCTAAAGTGCGCCAAAAAATACGGTAAATCATAGCATGGGGGCTAATTACCTTTTTTCCCCTCACACATAACCCCCCATAAAAATAAGTACCCGCCGCTTTAAAACAGGGGAAAGTGAAAATGGGTGGGGGTGGCGAGCCTGCTGAAACAAAACCCCTTGGGGGAGCACTACTTCCAAGAGCAGGGGGATGGGGGCACGGTCCATGCCACCAAGCGCTGTGTAACAACCTTTTTTGGGCAGGACACCTGTTTTTGGGAAAACATAGTCACGTGTATTTTCCTTTTCGGGGAGGAGGAGGGGGGGGGGCGGGGCCATTCATTCCACTATCAGGGTGGGAAGTGACTCACTCTCTCCCCCTTTGCAATATGTGTGTAGTACACACGGGGGAGATGAATTAAATTTAACCTTTGAGAACTATGAATTTCAGTAAAAGCGGCGCGCATGTCGGGCGTTTGAAGCGCAAAAAACGGGATGAAATGCGCCACGCGATTTCGCAGTGTGAACAAGCCTTAGCGGGTCAGCACTAAAATATACATAACCCGACTAATTTACAGATATAAAAAATTAATTTAATTAAATTTTCATCAGGTCATGTTTCATGTCTAAGGGTATGTTCACATGGCGTAATTGCAGAATCCATACTCTCAAGAGAACTAGGATTACCTCCCCAGGGGGAAATTTAATAGCTTGTCGGGTCCACAGGCCAGAAAAAACCTGGAAACCGGGCGTTGAACCGGGGCACAGGAGTTGGCCGGGGGTTGTGCCCGAAAAAAATACCTGCGACCCCCCGAGGGGGCCTCTACTAAAGAGCGGTCACACTTGGACCTCTATTATAAAGGGGGTCACACTAGGAGGCCTCCCTTTAAAAGCATCACACATGGAGCCTCTAAATAAACGGGGCCCATGGGCCCTAAAATAAGAGCGGTCAACATGAGCCTCTACTTTGACAGTCACACTATGGAGCCCCACTGAAGAGAACACACTATGGAGCCTTCTGTAAGAGCGGGGCACACTATGGGCCTCTACTAAAAGAGGGTCACCTATGGAGCCCTTTCGTAAAAACCACTATGGAGCCTCTACTGTAAAAAAGGGGCACACAGGAGCCCCACTATAAGGCATCACACAAAGGAGCCCCAAAGTAAGAGAAACAAAAGGGGCCCTACTGACGGCAGTCACCATGGAGCCCTACTGTAAGACGATCACATATGGAGCCCCTCTGTAAGAGCTTACACTAGGGGCCTCTATTAAAAGCATCACAAAATGGGGTCCCCTGTAAGAGAGAACACAAATAAGCCTCTACAAAAAGCGTCCACTTGGAACCAAAAGGGTGACCCCGCCTAACCCAAAAAAATCATCCCACCATTGGAGAAGGTGGTGAGGGTTTTATGGTTTGGGCTGCTTTACTGCCTCAGGGCCTGCAATCATTGACTGGACAATTGATTCAAAGGTGTATGAAAACATTTTCTAACAGAAGGTAAGGCCGCAGTCCATGACCTCAAAGAAAGACAAACCCATAGTGGTCACTGAAATAACCTGAAACAGACAAAAGTCATAATACATTTTAATTGAAATTCAGCTAATGACAATCAGACATTGCTTTTGATTTGTGGATCAGTCGTAAAATTTTAAAAAACAAACTAATGAAACTGTTCTGGACAAACAGATTGTCTCTTAAATTAAAAATTCTTTTGAGGCAACCCCGCAAACAACATTTCGAAAATCTCAATAAAACCCCTGCACCCGTCCACAGGTTTTTGGTCCAATCCCGTGAGCACTCCCTTTTGCTCCAAAGCCTTTTATAGTTGGGATTTTTATTAAATGCACAGTTTTAAGACATTCCGTACTACAAAACAGCTCAAAAAAATAACGGGCCTTTTCCGTTTCAAAAGGTCAATGGCCCTTTTTTTTCTTATTTTTTGTTTTGTCAAAAAATAGCTGATGGACTTGCCAAAAAACTCCCGATTTGTCCAACTGTTCAAAGGGCATTTTCTCAGAACTTTGTCAAAATTCAAATTTCAGTCTCGCTTTTTTTATTTGATTTCAACAGTGGTTTTCCTCCTCTCCGTTTTCCCCTTTAAACCATTTGGGAAAATTGACAGCATCGGATGGTGAAATCTACAATGATAACCTTTAAACCCTTTTTGTTTTACCTCTAAACCTCTAGAATTGTTCTGGGCTCTGTGGTTGAGATTTTTATTGACACAGAAATGGGTACAGTTTGGGACCGCCCAAATAGTGGAAAAAGCAGGGGTTTTGGATCACCCCAAAAGATGGTGCAAAGGACGAAGTCCCAAAGGGGTCCCCTCAGTATTTACAAAGCAAGCCCCCAAAGGGGGTTTTGGGCTTTTCGCTGGGGAAATTTCCAGGGACACCCTTTACTTTGGGGCACACGGAGCACCAAGGTGCCAGGCATAGAAGTGCTGGAGCAGGCAGAGGTGGGGTTCTCCAAACAGGGGCAAAAAGATGGGCGGTAATTGAGTGCAGGGAATTTGTAGTCTGGGGGGCGGCGGGAAAACACAGAAGTTTACTGGAAAACCCGGCCCTAGCAAAAAACATAAAAGCAGCAATGCCGAGGTCAGGGGTCACTGGGGAACACAAGAACTGACTCTGAGAACTTGCAGAAAGGGTTTCCTTTTAAATCCCCGATGGTTGTCACCATTGGGCCCGGGAACTTTGGGATCCCTTTAAAAAACCAGCAGGAGGGTCAATAATGAAAATGCCGACACAAGCATGCCCATGGTCCTGAGTGGGGACTGTGAAGTACATAGTAACACTTATTATCCACCTATTCAACTTTTCTGCTGAACCCGAAACCACTGATGTGTGGTCCATAGGGTACCTACACGTGCTGTTTATTACTTGAGAGAGTTAAATGATTAAGGGAGTTGTGCCTCTATGTGTGGCACAACCTCTCAAGATTAGCAGTTTGATTTACTATCTTTTTAACTGATTTTTGTCTGGGCATATTACACAAGTGGACGCCATCTCTGTTTTATTTTATTCTTTAGGTCCATGATCAGTCTGGCACACACCATGATACCAAACAGCACAGTAACTACTTTTCACCATTTAAATAGGCAAACTGACTGATTACAAATTTGAAGAAACTTGTGATGCAAATTAAAGGATGTACCTTAGTTTAACATGGTCAAATTTTTAATGTTTCCTAGAGATATCAAAATTTTTGTGTAAGCGGATTTCATTAGGTTTTTTGTTTTGGTTTTTTTTCCCAGTTGAACCACAGTTCAAACACAATGTTTAATTTTCATTAGTTGATTTTCAGTCAATTTAAATTTATTATTATTTTTGTCAATTTCAATTTATTTCAGTAACGATTGTGGGTTTTTCTTTTTCTCACAGAAGGGTGCCAACAATTTTGTCCACGTGTGTAAGCTGAAACCCGTTATGTATGTATAGTCCAAAATGGTCATCCCTAATTGTGTATAAATATTATCTGCAGCTACAGGAAACATTTGGTGGAGTTGACTGGTACGACAGAGGGGTCTATAGTCATATCTTTCACTTTCAACTACTCTTTCTGTTTGCCCTGTGGGTGTTTACTCAGTGTGCTGAAGGAGTAGTTCTCTTATGTTCCTTTACTTTTTTCTAGCAACTGTAGATGGATTGTTGTGTTTTTTAAGCTTTTGTTTACCAATTTTTTTCAATATGAAATCTTTGTCAACTTTTTCATGCTTTACTATTGTTTTTTTCTGTATTGTACCAAAATATGCATTGTCAGAATACTGTTTTGTCTTCTAGTACTCCACCTTATTTGGGTTGTCTTCTTCGGGCAATCACTTTTTGGTAGAAGAATCTTCTAGTGTACTACGCCAGTCCTTAACACTTCCGTATGGACTATCCATTATGTCCAAGAAACTCCCGCACCTAGGATATGTGGGAGAGGCATCCCTAGGTGTGAACACTACCTCTCCATGTCTGACCATGTCAGTCCAACTCTGCACCTCATCTGGAGTCAAGTTCTAAGCCTCCGCCTCCAACTCTGCAACTCGTGTGATCAGCCGGACTTGTGGAAGATATGGGTAGGTGCTCAATTCTTTTGCAGCATCCTCATATGGTAAAGCATTACTTCTGATGAATTTCTGATCTTAAGACACAACACAGCCAAACTTATCTAGCTGTTATGAGTGTCCCCATGTGTGTTGGGCCAAGTGGTATACTTGTAACTGTATGTCTCGGTGCTGGTAGTCAGCTTCCTGCTGCTATCATGCCGGTCAGCATACGTGTCCCTGCTCAATAGGGGGCACACTCGCCACCTCAGTTGAATTTAAAGGGCAAGCGCACTGGTGTTTCGTTGCCACTGGTCACTGACCCTATTTAGTCCTGCCTTTTCCCATTACCCCTTGATAGATCTATGTGACCTTGTTGCTTTAGAGAAAGCGTTACATGACATGGCTTACACCACCACTTGCGGTGGTCCAGCAATCCACTACCCACAACCATTACAGTTAGATCTGGCCACAGATCCCACTGTGGTGCCCTTGCCAAATGTTTGACATCACAATGGTGGTTGCCCACGGTCTCAACAGACTGCCCAGCAGGTGCAACAATTCAGTCAGCTGTCCACCATGATGCACCAACTCCTTACTGATCAGTAATCACCATCTATACCAGCTGCTATTCCTGCAGTTCCTGTGGTGTCCGTCAGCCCCAAGTTGCATCCAGGGTCGGGACAAGGCATTTTGGTGCCCTAGGCCAGTACAGCCAATGGCGCCCCCCTCCCTCGCTCCCCAAAAATGCCCCCCCCACCCCAATTCCTCTCACCCCTGCGCCAGGTCCTGTCACTAAATTTTCTGCGTATCCCACATAGCTCCCGTCCATCTCCTCAGCAGTCGCTGCACAATGAAAATCAGCCCTGACAAATTTGCTTTTCAAAACGCTCCCCCCCGTATGACAGTGTAATACCCTAAATAACAGTCACCGAATAAATCCACCGATACATGGAGGCAAATCTACCGAAAGAATGATTGTTACTAAAAAACTCCCACAACAACC
>JAODAL010034428.1:0-44254 GCA_025379985.1 Phyllomedusa bahiana
AGGGTCTTCAGACAAGGGTTTAAACCCCACAGTGGGGGCTAAAAACCAAGTTTGAACTTTTTGTGCTGCTTCATGTTGGCGGTTTCATGATGCTGATGACACATTTGTGGCCGTGACTGCAAAGGAAACGGGGAGGTAAGCTGCTGATGCGGGGTTGCATTAACCACTGAAGGCCCAGATTGGCGACATGTTCGTTTCCCAAAAGATTCCAGGGCCCCTTGACCCAGCGATGACAGGCCTGAGGGTTTCCCGAAAACTGACAATCCGCGGCTTTTCCCTGTTGTCGCCACACGGAAGGACCCCTTCTCTCAAACTCTACCTCCATGTAAAAACCCCCCTTTTTTTTGCTCCTTCCCACCTTTTTTCCCGCTCCATGTTCAAAAAATAAAAAAATTTGAGAAGGAGGAATATTTTTTGGAAATCTTTTATTAAAAGAGGGCAAATCACAGCTATTCTCAAATCCCTCAAATCAAAAAAAAAATTCTGGTTTAAAATTTTAACCCTTGAAGGGTCCCAATCAACAAATCGGACTGGCAAAAGTCCAAAAAAAAACGTATTTTTTTTAATGTTTTTTTATAATAAAGGGATTTTTTGCACCTTTCCCAATTTCACCTGGGGTTTAATATAAATTGCTTTTTTAAAAGATTTCTAGATCTGCGCCCAATGAACAGTGCTGGTGCGAAAAATTTCAAAAAAAAACAAAACCTGTTATTTTTTTTGATATAAAAAAAGGGAAATTTTTTGAAACCTTCAATTCACCTTTGGTGAATAAGAATTCCCTTGTTTTAAAGATTTACGTAGATCGCGTAAATTTAACCGTGTGGGGGGGCGCAAAAGCCCAAAAACACGAAACCTTTTTTTTTGATAAAATTTAAAATTTTTATTTTTTTCCCCTTTTCAATTCACCTGGGGTGAAAAAAATTTGCTTTTTTAAGTTTTAAACGTAATTTTTCCGTCAATAAACATTTGCGGGTTTCCCCAAAAGTCAAAAAACAGAAACGGTTATTTTTTTGATAAAATTAAACGGTTTTTTTTTGCCCCTTTTCCCCAATTCCCTGGGGTGAATATAGAATTGCTTTTTAAAAAGTTTACTAAAGTCCCTCAATGAACAGTGCGGGTGCGCAAAAGTCAAAAAAAACGAACCCTTTTTAGGGTTTTTGATAAATAAAGGGTTTTTTTTTGGGGCACCTTTCAATTCACCTGTGGGAATATAAATTGCTGTTTTAAGATTTACGTAGTTTCCCCTGGCCCAATGAACATGCGGGGCGAAAAAAGTCAAAAAACACTTAACGGTTTTTTTTGATATAAAAAACGGAAATTTTTTGCCCCTTTTTTCAATTCCCCCTTGGGGAATATAAAAATTGCTTTTTTAAAAGTTTTACTTAGTTTGCTGCTCAATGAACAGTGCGGGGGTGCGCAAAACCCAAAAAACACAAACCCTTTATTTTTTTTGATATAATAAACGTTTTTTTTGGCACCTTTAAATTTTAAACCTGGGGTGAAAAAAAGAATTTCCCTGTTTTAAGATTTCCCGTAGATTGTCATCAATGCCTTGGGCGGGGTTTGGCCAAATTTAAAAAAACCCCGTAACTTTTTATTTTTTTTGAAAAATAAACGGTATTTTTTGCACCTTTAAATTTCCACCTTTTTGGTAAAATATAGTTTTTTTGCTGTTTTAAGATTTACGTAGATCTCGTCAATGAACAGTGCTGGGTGCCCCAAATAAAAAAAAAAAAAAAAAAAGGGGGGGGGGGGGGGGGGTCAAAAAAACACGAAAACTTTTTATTTTTTTTGATAAAAAAAACGTTTTTTTTTGCCCCTTTTCAATTCACCTGGGGTGAAAATGAATTCTGTTTTAAAAATTTACGTAGATGCTCGTCAATGAACATGCTGGGGGGCGCAAAAGTAAAAAAACCCACGTAACTGTTTTTTTTTTGGGAATATAATAAAGGGAAATTTTTTTGCCCCTTTTTCAATTCACCTGTGGTAAATATAGAATTCTTTTTTTAAGATTTTACGTCGATGCTGCTAAATTGAACATGCTGGGTGCGAAAAAGTTAAAAAACACGTAACGTTATTTTTAAATATAAAAAAAACGGTATTTTTTGCACCTTTTTAAAATTCCCCCTGGGGTGAATATAAATTGCTGTTTTAAGTTTTTACGAAAGAGCTGCGTCAATAAAACATGCGGGGTTTCGCAAAAGTCAAAAAAAAACGAACGTTATGTTTTGATAAAATTTAAACGTTTTTTTTTGCCCCTTTTAAAATTCACCGTGGTAATTTTAAAAATTTGCTTTTTTAAAAGTTTTTTACTTAGTTGCTGCGTCAATGAAAAAGTGCGGGGTGCCCCAAAAGTCAAAAAACACTTAACTGTTTTTTTTTTATATAATAAATGGTTTTTTTTTGCCCCTTTTTTTTTTTTCAATTCACCTGGGGGAATTTTAAAATTGCTTTTTTAAAAGTTTTACGTAAAAGCCCCTCAATAAACCAGTGCGGGGTTGGGGGCAAAACCAAAAAACACGTAACTTTTTTTGTTTTGATATAAAAACGGTATTTTTGCACCTTTCAATTCACCTGGGGGGAATATAGAATTGCGGGTTTTTAAAAAAATTTACGTAAAATGCGGGCGGCCAATAAACAGTCCGGGGTCCCGCAAAAGTCAAAAAACACTAACTGTGTTTTTTTCCACTATACACGGTTTTTTTTGGCAAAAAACAACCTGTGCGGACTACAAGATTGTTTTTTTTGAAATTTTAAGTGAAAGTTGGGATAAAATCAAAAGTCACGGGTAAAAGGGGAAAATTTTAAAAACCCATCTGAAATGTATACTGAAATAAAAAATGGGTTTGGGACTAACAAAGAAAACCTGCAGTTACTAAAAAAAGATGGGGTAAACCAATAAAATTCAGGCTGCCCCAAAATCCAGGGAAAAATTTCAATACAAACTGTTAATAATAAAGATATTCCACTACAATGTCTACACTAATCTTTGTGAACTTAATTTCCCGTGTTCTTTTTATTTTTTTGGGATAGAGCTGTCTGTGTTTTTTTCCCCGCTTTCCCCCCCACCCGCTCCCCCCGTGACTTTACAGCGGTAGATGCTGCTTTAAAATTCTTTAGCTAACTACATAAAATGTTCAATCTCTAATCTAACTAAATTGGAAGGATCACAGCTAATAGTAGAGGTTTCTCTGTGCAGAAATAGACTAATTTGCTGAGCTGTTTGGCCACAGGCAGAGCGCAGGTCCTATCCCTATGAGACGCTGAGAGACACTGAGGCTGAAACAGGAAACGCTGTTCTATGTAAAACGAGGTCATGTGATTTTTCCAGCCAATCGCAACCATACACATCCCAGTCATGACGTCGCACACACATCTCACCCTGCTCTATTCTGTAATCTCATTTGCTGGCCGCCAAAATTACAGGAAGCGCCGAAAAAGGCGCGTAGATGATGCACAGATTTTAACCTTAATTATCGCATGATCTGGAAATTTCGATCACCATAAAAACCTTGCCGATTTCAACTTTGTCGATAAAAATCGCTCAACACTAATTACTATTGCTTGCTATTTGTCATCAAAGGTATCAACAACCAGGAACTGTCTCGTCTATGCAGAGCCTGAAAGAGAGATACAAACTTACAGCAGATGGCGCTCAAACATATGAAAAGACAACTGGAGCGAAAACTATTGAAAATGTTTTTATTAAGAAATCAAATAGCTGTAAAGTGAAGAATAGCATCCCTATAAATGCTATGTCCTGCAGATTACTTGATTCGGTCTCGCTCCATAGTTAATAACTGTAACTTCTGGAGTTTATTATGGACACATTTACTGCTGTCACTAAACCTACAGACTTCAATACTTAATGTTCTTTTCCATAGTATTAGGTTAATGAAAATAAGACTCACTGGCCCTGCGGACTTCATACTCTGCATCTCAGACAGCAACCTGCCCCCGGGTCCCAGGCCAGGCACATAATGGAATATATCTTTAAAGTCACAATGCTTTATATATTCCTCAAGCTAAATGCAAATGATCAAGCAGATGCACCACTGACTTTTTAATGAATTGAGGGAAAAGTGTGATAGTGGGAGTCGAGCAGAAATGTTCCTTTACAAATGGAAGATCAGCTTGAGAAAAACATTTAACAAACTGCTTGAAAGCAAGAGAAATAAGGGTATTCCTGGCTTTTTATCTGTCAACAAAGTAACTAGAAAAAGTAAGCAAGAGTTTAAGGGTATGTTCACACGGCGTATTGAGCACGTATAGAACGTGCTGCAAAAAGGCAGGTGTTTTGGAAGCACACGCTAATCAGCACGTAAGTCCAAAGCAAGGGGGGGTGGTGGCACCCGGCCGGCCACATTGAATTACACTGTCAGCGGCGCGTAAGTGACGCTAACAATTGGCATGTTAATTCTCTCCCTGCGCATACAATACAATCGTATTGTACATGCGGGGAGACAACGCGTAATCCATACTTCTCTATGAGAGCTATGAATTACCATAATTGCAGTGCGCATTTTGCCACGTATAAAGCGCAATATGTGGTGAAATGCACGGCAAAATACATGGCAAGATAAGCCGTGTGAACATACCCTAAGGCATACGGCTGGGTGTAGAAATATTTAGGCTAGGATAACATCTACATCAGAGGTTTTCTTCAGAGTCACCATCCCACAGTCCGTCAGAAATGACAGAATATATAGTCCAGCACATATTCTTCTGTAAAAATGATGTACATCATGATAAAACCCTGACATACTCTATAGTAGTGGGTTTTTTTTGAGTTTTGTTGGTGTATGTCATTTAACTCATCCTGTCCTGCCTCTGCAACAGAGGCTCCACATGTAACTTTCAACAAGACCTTAAAGACAGAATTTTTATAATTTAGCCTCCCTACATCACAGGTATTGAATTTGTTAGCTGCGCAGAAGAACTGCCATAGCAACAAACTATCAGAGAGGAGATAGCAGAAACGTAAAGGTTCCAGGGTGCCTGACGCCATGATTATTGTCATGTGCCACTGTAGAGAATCACAGCCCGCTGCAGTTACTTGCTGTTCAAACAGGAAAAGACTGCTGAGGCCTGTGAAAGCCTGCAGGGTCATGTGAACAGTGAATGGGACATCATTGGCCAGGAGCAGCGAGACCAGAGCTCGGTGCTGAAACTGAGGATTTGGAAAGGGAAGGTTTTTTTTTTTCTGTTTCACTCCTGCCCCAGCTCAGTGAATTTTTTATGTTTGTTTTTAAACTTAGCAACCCCTTTAAGATGTGGCAACATCTACAAATTTTCTTAGAAAAAATGAATGTTTATATAACAAATGTTTATAACCTATGGGTAGTTGGCAAGTAGTTAACTTACAATGGCCTCAGTATACAATATTTTCGACAAACAAACAATGTCCCAGGAAAAACTGTGATATCTTGAAACCGCATTCACCATACATTGCCACAGACACTGCGGATATATGGAGCATATATTTGACTGGAAGATCCAACCAATTATCATGAATATTTTACTTGTAAAACATCAATATATGTGAATTGCATGCAGTGGTTGGTGGTCTAGTAGCATCTCTCTATAGTAAAGTGTGGTACTACACGTTCTGTACTGTTCTTTACATGGGCCAGGATAAGCGGCTCCTTTGCGCACGAGGTGGCCCTATTTACTTTTTTCTGGTACATTGTGTAGAAAGTTAATGACCCAAAGAAACTCCTATACTCTGCATTGAAAGTGATTTACAGCTTCCAGCAGCATTTTCTGACTGTTATGTAAGGACTTGCTTTATCTGTATTCATTATATGCCTCTATTTATTTAACATTTATTTCACATTATGTTAAGCGACATTTTTGGTCTTTGCAACCAATAGTAGTTTTCTACAGAGTTATGCTTTTAACATGCAATGTGTAAGCACACCCTCTTGGTGTCTGGAGTAAGAGACTTTAAATGCCTCCTGATGGTATACACCCCCGTGTTCTAAAGAATTTAAGTAATGTGATAGGCACCTATTATTAATACTTATGAACTGTATATTAATAGAGTATGTTCTAAAGGATTGGTGCATAGCAAATACATTGCCAATATTCAAAAAGGGGTAAAAATAATGGCCGGTAAGTTTAACCTCCACTGAAAATAAATGTATAACTCCATTTCAGCATGGGTTTATGAAAGATCAGTCTTGTCAAACTAATCTCATTGGCTTCTATGAGGAGATTAGTTCTAGACTGGATCGGAGTGAGGCATTGGATGTCATATATATGTTTTTTAAAGCATTTGACAATGTATCTCATATAAGGTTGGTAAAATGAAAATGCTTGGACTGGGGAAAATGCTTGCAAGTGGGTAATCAACTTGCTCAGTGATAGAAAACAAAGGGTGGTGATTAATGGTACATACTCGAAATAGATCCTTGTTACTAGTGGGGTACCACAGGGGTCAGTATCGGGCCCTTTTCATTTTAATATATTTATTAATGACCTTACAAAAGGATTGCACAGTAGAATATCGATCCTTGCAGATGACATTAAACTGTGTAAAGTAATTAACACAATTCAGGATAATGTTTTATTACAAAGGGATCCGGATAGGTTGGAGGCCTGGACACAGAAATGGCAGATGAGTTTTAACAAGGATAAAGGCAAGGTTATGGGAAGGAAAAATCCAAAAGTGACATGGAGAAGGACTTGGGAATCTTAGTGGACAGTATTGTAGCAATGAGTGTTAGCAGCTGCCGAAGCAAATAGGATCATGGGGTGTATTAAAAGGGGCATAGATGCACATGATGAGAACATTATTCTCCCAAGTCACTGGTCAGATCACACATGGAATATTGTGTACAGTTTTGGGCACCAGTGAACAGGAAAGACATTGTAGAGCATGATTTGGTTCAAAGGCCGGCAACAAAAATAATAAAAGGACTGGGTGGACTCCCATTATACAAACCCTTATTCAGTCTACAAATGAAATAATGTGTACAATTTTGGGGACCAGTACACAAAGACAGTGAACAGGTTCAAAGGCAGGCAATGAAAATAATAAAAGGATTGGTCGGACTACAATACCCAGAAAGATTAGTAAAAGGGTTATTTAGTTATGAAAAAAGACGGCCTTGGGGTGACCTAAGAAACATGCATAAATATATCAAAGGTCAATATGGAGCATTTTCCTATGATCTACTTATACTCAGGACTGTATACAGAACAAGGTGGCATCCTCTACATCTTGAGGAAAGAAGTTTTCTACATAAAAACTCGAAAGGGATTCTTTACTGTAAGAGCAGTGAGACTGTTGAACTCTCTGCCTGAGGAACTTGTCATGGTGAATTCACAGAGTTCAAAAAGGGGACTGGATGTATTTCTAGAGCGTAATAGTATAACAAGTTATATTGACTAGGATTCTGGAAAAGGGATATTTTCCAATTACTAGATTGGATTTTGGAAATAATTTTCCCCCTAAAATAAGGACAATTGACTTCTAGCTTATGTTTTTGTTTTAGAACAATAGGCTGAACTAGAAGGACGTCTGTCTTTTTTCTGCCTTAGAAACTATGGGAACATGCTTTCCAGACACTTTATAGTCTGTGAAAATTAAGGTACTATGAGAAAAATGCCAATTTCTAAATGGTTTAAGGGGTTGTCTGGCCATTTAACAACAAGTGCTGAGAATGGTGTTAAATAAAACCAGTACTACCTAACTCGCCCTACCGTCACAATAGACCTGAAAAAGGGAGAACCATGCATGTTAGCTGTGGCCATGGCATAAACAAGGACAAGAAGAAAAGAGACTTCTGTTCTTAGGATATTTATGGGTTCCAAAGGTGGTACCTGCATCTATCAGACATTTATGACACATCCTGTATAACATCCCTTTAATGCCTCTGCTTGCAGCTTCTTATTATTTAAAGGGCTTTTGCTTGTTAATTACTGCCGATACTACCATCAGCATTTTGAATGAGAAAAAACACCTTTCTCAGCAATGCAACCAGATATTGTGGTCAGTGCACCATAGCATATAAGCCACTAGATAGCAGCTCTCTCTTCATTACTCAATTGTCCCCCACATCATAATGATCAGAATAGGGAATGCTGAGCAGTTAACATGGCAGTAGGGGTCCTAAGGCTCCCAGGCCTGCCATGTTATTTCTCCTATTACTTACTTACAAACGTGTGGAAATAAAATATACTACAATACAGTGTTGTAGTATTTTGTACAAATGATCATCCCCGTAGTTCATGGTGCACGCCACGGCCGCTGACTCGGTCCGTGGTTGTGCTCGTTCCTCTACTGCCGGTCCTGTATACTTACCTTTTGGCAATCTCATTGGCTTGCTGCACTCAGCTGCCTCTTTTAAACCAGTGCAGGATAATCCAATTGCTAGTTCCTACCATACCCTGAAGTCGCAGTCTGGATTGACTCCTAGTGAGGTAACATGTTCAGTGTAGGGACTCACCTGCTCTGGGATCCCCTTGATGTTTTGGGAGGTGAGCTTAATACAATCTTTGATCAAATACTGTAAACTAAGAGTCCCAGGTTTTTCATATTTTCCTTAGCAGTAATGCATTTCCAATATTCCTATATACCAAGAGGTTTTACTTAGTCTTTAGTGTGCCACTGATATTTGTGACAGCTGTATACTTACCTGCCCCGGCTACCGTCTCCGCTGCGGCGGCGCCAACAGCGGCATCCGCCGCCAGCATCTACTCACCGGCCCTCACTCCTGCTCGCTCTTGTCTGCTCTGGCTGCCGCGCCGTGTGCAGTGCATGAGTATTTAAAGAGTCTGTGTTCCTATGTCCAGCCCAGTTACCTGTGACCCCTGGCTCCATAAGGGACTTCTTTTCCTAGCTTTGTTGTCAGTTCGTTGGTGTCCATTCCTTGAGCTAGACCTCTGTTTGCTGCGCTCCTGTTATAAGGGGTTTTGCCACAATCTCATTTCATACCTCCTGTATCCTTCTCCACAGCTCTGTGTGCTCAGAAGGGGGCGTGTGTGATTTGTTTGAATTGCATATCATATGACCCAGCAGGATGACATCACCATGCCTTTCCTCTCTTTACTAAAAGAAAGGACTGTTTATGTATAGAACCGTAAGTAGCTACATTGTAGCTCAGAAGTAAAACTTTTGCCTCCAGGCACAAGGGTCCTCGGTTCAAATCACTGAAGGAACCAAACCTGTGGATTTTATTTCTCTTTATCAATGGACAGACCTAATTGAGGTTTATTTTTTTTTATGTATTTGCACTGTTTGACTAATTACTAAGGAGCACAGAGGACAGGAGTCGAATGACAGCACCTGGGGTTGGAACACTCAGTAGCTGCCTGAGAGGAGAGGTGATGTCTGAGCATGTGCGACCAGGATTGAGAAGCTCTCAGCCCTGGTCGTATCCCCTGGAGACGAGCTGTAAACAATGGATCACTAAAAGAGCAGCAAAGACAAAAACGGTCCAGAATTTTTAATAATGATAAATGGTGAAAATGTTTATTATTTAAACTCCTTTAACCCTTGAGTTTCCAGTGAAATTTTGCATTAACCCTGTGCTGTCCAGCGCATCCGTTTCCCTGCTGTTTCCTGACGTACTGTTCTGCTGTTACCGCCTGCTGATTTCCTGCTGCTGTAATACCTCAGTTACCTGTCTGGGATTCTGTCACCTGACTACAGCTACACCATCCGTTTACCTATAAAAATAGCGAGGATGTTAGTAGGGGGGAGGTATGGAGTATCTTGCGGTGGCTGCCGACTGCGCCTACCCGTTGTCCATGGTAAGCACCTGCACCCCCAGGTTCCCCTGTGCCAGCAGAGAGGGGGTATGGTGTGTCTTGCGGAGGCGGCCGACTGTGCCTGCTCATTGTCCGTGGCAAGCACCCACACCCCCAGGTTCCCCTGTACCTGCTGAGGAGGGGTATGGAGTGAACTTGCCATTGCCCAGAGCAACTACCCGTAAACGCACCGTAAATAATGCATTGTCTATGGGGCCGGCAAGCAGCTCCCCCACCCCTTATTCAAGCCGTATTGCGGGAAGGATCCGTCCCGCAAATACGGCTTGAATAAGCCGTGTGAACACGGCCTAACAGTCCTAACTTTCAACTGTCACCAACTGCAGCTTCCCCCCCGAGCTTGCCATCCTACTCCCTGGTTTCCCATGGAAACCCACTACCGTCAACATCCCAACACAAGCATAACCCCTTACATACCCGTCACCAGGGTCCGGCTATCCAGTCCTGCACTTCGGCTACCCACCACATGTGTTACCATCTGCGCCCACGGTGGGCCCAGAGAATCCACCATACCCGGACATTTCTATCCACCCCGGTTAGAAAACGTGACACGTATTAGTGAAAAAAAAATGATAAATATTTTATTCAACTTATGCACAAAACTCAAATCACCCCCCAAAATTAAAAAGTGAGTCATATGTTTACCCAAAATGGTAGCAATTAAAACTACAGCTTTCTCTTCCAAAATTAACACCTGTAGAGCTGTATTGGTACAAAAATAAAGACACTATTAGGCTATGTTCACACGGCTTATTTTGGGACGGATTTCGTTCCGTATTTTGCACCGTACCGCGCGAAATACGGCTGAAATCCGTCCCAGTCATTACGGTAATCCACAGTTCTCATAGAGAACTATGGACACGGTCTCTTCTCCCCGCATTTTGCAAGCGGGGAGAAAGTGACATGTCAATTATCCCGGCGGAATCCGCGCCGTGGATAATGAATGTCTATGGGGCCGGCGAGCTGCCGGCCCCCCCCGCCCCGCTGCCACTGCACGGCACACGGCGTAATTGTGGGCGAAATCCATCCCCGCAATTACACCGACAATAAGCCATGTGAACATAGCCTTAGTCTGACAAGATGGAGATGCAAAGGAAATTAATTAAACTTTTTTTTTATAGTAGCAAAACAAAATCTATAGCTAGACATACTCACCAGAAGCATAAAGTTAACGTGTTTATACCATACCATGAACTTTGTAAAAATAAAAGCCCAAAGACAGTGGCTTAACTACATTTTCTTTTACCACTACACCTAACAAAAATAAATACATTTTTGGTTACCAAATTTAATGGCATCCTTAAAACATAATATTTTTCCTGTAAAAAGCTGCTCTTAAATGGCAATGTTAATAAAAATAAGAAAAATAAAAATAAAGACATTACGGCTCTAGGAAGGTAATTTTGAAAAAGAAGTCACTGCCAACAAAAATTGCCCTGGAGGAGGGGTTAAACTGAAATTCATGCTGTTATCGCTGTTAAATGCAATAAACTGAATATTTGCTACAAGTCAGTCATCTGGAAAAATAGTTAAAGGTATTATGTGTAGACTGTCAATGTGTACGCAATGACTGCACAAAGCCACTCGATAACTGTTGACTGAAATTTCAAAAGCAAAGCAAGAATGACTGAGAAGGGATTAAACAAGAAGGCTGGTGATTTACAAACATTGCAGAAGTGAAAATCTCTGAACAGTAGGTGTCTGTCTAAAGATGTGAGCGAACCAATATAAAGAGCTCAAGGACTATTGATTTTTAAGGAAATAGTATGCACACATTAATAGGAAACAAGAACACGGAATCTGCACAGATGCCAGTCACAACTATGGCAGAACAATATTTTAATATAGTGCAGTGCAGAAAAGGATTTTGTCTGAATTCTTAGAAATCCACTAGTTTCCAATGGGGAAAATGTCAAGGAGTACACATCATAAGTTATCTAACAGATGTTTGTCACTTGTCTAGATTAATCCAATAATATTATTTTACAAACGTAACAATGTAGGTTGAATGTCATAGTGTAGAAAATAGCAACAGGCAAAGAAAATAGTGATACGTCATGCACGTGAATGTTGCGACTTGTGATTGGCTGCATCCAGGCCCATAGAACTAAACCGGGCGTCTGCCCGGTGGCCCGCTGGGTCCGGGTCGCAGTGCAGCTACAGGGGCCGCAACGGTTGCATATGCAACCGGACCCCTGTTTCAGTGGGCCAACAGGCCCCCCTCATCACAACGACTGCGTGGCCGGGTCACAGACCCAGCCATGCTGCAATCACGGCGGTTGGCTGCACTGCGTGGTGCAGGCAGCAACCGAGGCAGAACAGCCGGGATCTTCTGATCCTGGCCGTTCAGACCCCTTCAGGCCGTGAAGCAGGCGCAATGATGTGATGATGTCATAGCTTCGCAGCCCACACTCGGCTGTGAGCACGGTCCAGACAAAGAGAATAGGAAGCAAAGACAACAGATGAGTATTATTTTAATATTTTATTTTTAATAATTACTGGCCCTGCCTGCCTAAGAAATGGCCCTGCCTCCTAATTACTGGCCCTGCATAGCTAATTACTGGCCCTGCCTGCCTAAGAACTGGCCCTGCCTGGTCATTACTGGCCCTGCCTCCTAATTACTGGCCCTGTCTGGTCATTACTGGCGCTACCTGATCATTACTGGCCCTATCTGATCATTCCTGGCCCTACATAACTAGCTACCTGGCTAGTTACTGGGGTCAGCTCTAGCTACCTGGCTAGTTACTGGGGGCAGCCCTAGCTACCTGGTTGTTACTGGGGGCTGCCCTAGCTACCTGGCTAGTTACAGGGGGCTGTCCTACCTACCTAGCTAATTAATGGAGGAAGGCCCTGTTTACCTACCTAATGGGGGTCTACCTATTTACATGCCACTTATCTGGCATTTTTTAATTTCAAATTTTTAGGATCTAACATACTCTGTTTGGGGTACAATTACTGTGTAGGGCATCAAAAGGGGCACTATTACTCTTTGGGGCTCTATGAATGGGGAGTTTGTACTGAGTTGGGAATTGATAGGAAAGAGCTGGAAAAGAGAGAAGTCTAAGATGTATTTGTGGTAAATCCTACATGGACGAGTAGTGATCGGGAGAAGAAGACATTGCGTGCTGTAACGGACAGAGAAAAAATGGAAGGGAACGACTCATTAGAGAAGATGTCATGGAGGTTTGGGCCAGATGGATAAGAAAATGAGAAGAATACAACTCCCATCAGAGATGACGTCTCCTGTGAGTCCCTGATGTAAGGGGTCATTTTACTGGGTTGAATCAGTGCTGTATTCATGTGATGTTGACCTGACTAATGGTGATGTGATTGGTGGGGTTGTAGGTTATGTTGGTGCCTGTATAGTGGCAGAGTAGGCTTGTCCCTGATTGTAAAGCAAGTTCACACCTGACTCTGTGATGAGGGGTTTCTCTGCACCACTTTTTCTTTCTTGCTTGTGTTTAGGGGGCTTTTACATGAATCGGTTTTTGATGCGTTTTTGTGCAGAAAGGCAGAGCAGTTGATGCTGTTCAATTCTGCACAAAAAAAAGCAAAGTACAGCATTAACTGCTCTGCCTTTCTGCACAAAAACACATCAAAAATGCTCTGTGTGAAAGCACCTTTATAGTGTAGTTTATTTTAGAAAGTGGTGAGGTGCGAGAACAAGGGAAATATTTTAATAACGAGTCCTAAAGCTCATTGATGCCTGTAGGGAGAAAAGTTTAGCCTGTCTGGCTTTCTAAAAGAGCTATTGCAGCTCTAATTACTGAAAAGTTAGTAATGGCTATGATCAAGGTTGTCAAATTGATACTCTTTTCTGCAGAATTTAGTTTCACCTATAACAGTAGCCTTTCCAGGGTTCTACAGAAACTCCCTGTACTGAGTTGTAACCAACAAAGCAATCACAGGGAATATGAAACATGTTTGAAGTGGCCACTGAACGTAGTCTCACAGAGTGTCATCAGCAGGTTGTAACAGAGATGCAGAGAGACTGAAAGGGTCACAGAAAGGTAAAGAAGTGGATATCCTTTGGCTGCATCACACACTGATGACCACTTCATTGTAAACAATGCCCTGCGGAACTGGGTGATGAATGCCACATAACTCCAGGCCCGTTTAACCCTTTATCGCCATATGACATATGAGTATGTCGTAATTGCGGCAGAGCGATCCCACAACATAGCCGCCTGGTGTTAGCTGCAATTAGCAGCTAACACTTGGTGGTTACAGTGCGATATAGTGCCCGGCGCATCCCATGTTGACGCCCTCAGCGCCGTGGCAAAGATTGACACGACGTCTAAATCAATAAGAAATGATACCACACACCGTTCCTCACTTCGATCAGGATGCTCGCGGTGAAATCGTGGGCTGCTGATCGGTTAACAAGGCAGCTGGAAGCCTGCAGGAAGTAGTCAAACTGCCATATTTGTACACGCTAGTGCATTGTATTACATGGTATTACAATGCATTAGGCTGTATAAATGATTGCGTCCCCTAGTGGTCAAGTACCCTAGGGGGACTCAAAGTTAAATAAAAAAAAAAAAAGAAAAAAGTGTTTTAAAGTGTAAAAAAATGTAAAGAATTAAAAGTTCAAATCAGCCCCCTTTCACCATTTTGCAAATACAAAAGTTAAATAATAAAAGTTACACATATTTGGTATCGCTGCGTCCGAAAAAGTCCAATCTATTAAAATATAACATAATTTATCCCGTATGCTGAACATTGTAGAATAAAAAAAATTCCAAACACCAAAATTGTGTTTTTTGGACATTTTACGTCCACTAAAAATTGGAAAACATTTGATCAAAAAGTTGCATGCATTCCAAACTGGTGCCAATAAAAAGTACACTTGAGCCTGCAAACAATGATCCCTCACTCAAGTCTGTAGGTGTTAGTACAAAAAAGTGATTGGTCGCAGAAAATGGCTCCACCGCGTAAATTTCAAAAATAGAAAATATTTGGAATTTTTTACTGTACCAACACATAAGGAAAAATGTAAATGTTTGGTATTTTCAGATTTGCATCAACCTGTAAAATACAGATAATTTATCATTTTTACCGAAGATTATACTCCGTAAGAGCATAACACCCGCAAACATTTTGTCCAACTTAGATTTTTTTTTGCGGTTTCCCAGTATATTCTATGGTACGATAAATAACACCATCAGAAAGTACATCTTGTCCCGCAAAATAAAAGCCCTCTTATGTCTATGTAGATGAAAAAATAAAAAAGTTATGGCTGTGGAAAAGGCGGGGAGGGAAACATTTTTCTTTCCACAGCAGAGAAGCATGGGAAACCCACAAGCAGGGTTCCCATTAAAAGGTTTGATAATTGTTGCAGAGATATCATGTGGGAAAAAATATCAGTGTTGCCTGTTCCTGGGGTACTGATCTAGCTACTTAGGAAGGACTGTAGGTGGAGGAGTCTGTGTATAGTGAGAAGCTAATGGCACAGTAGTGGGCGAAAGGCAAAACAACTGAGGTAGAAACCAAGAGATATGTGACTGCCAAGCACCTGGAAACGTCAGGAATCAGAACATCATATAATAACACTTGGTGAAGGTGCAGAGTCTGAGCATAACTGAGCCTTTAAGGGTTTAGAGACTAAGACTAGAGAGAACAAGCTATGTAAGTATCAGGTTTCTTGGGCCTACCCTAGCCCTAGTTTCATTGAATCTTTTTTTTCTTTTGTGGGTAACCCCTTTAAATGTAACCACTGAGCCTGAAGTCCTTCTCTTAAATAGATTCCTCTATTACAATATTACACCCATTAGACCCTACTTTTAAGCCAAAACTAGTTGGAATAATGTCTTTGTATACTATCTGTGTATAGTGGTCAATCAAGTTACAATGGACTGAGGACCCAATATTTTCAACATACAATGGACCATGGAACACAGTATTCTGAAAACACATTCGCCATACAATGTCACAGACACTGCTGCAACACATGTGATTTATGGAAGATTCAACCAATAATCTTGAACATTTTACTGGTAAAATATCTGTATTAGTGAAGTGCATGCAGTAATTAGTGGTCTAGTAGCGCCTCTCTACAGTACAGTGCGGTACTACATGTTCTATACTGCAATTTACATGTACCTGGATGAAGGTGGCCACAATTTCTTCTTTTTGGTACATTGTGTATAAAATACATGACCTAAAGCAGTAATTGGTTCCAAAGCCCCAAAATGTCACCCAACATAATGCAAAATGAAGACTGAAGAAAGTGAAGCAGATAACTAATAAAGATAAAGCAAGTCCTTACATGTAACAACAGAAAAAGCTGCTGGAAGCTGGAAATCACTTTCTAAATTGAGAAGCATTTAGAAAGTTAACGTGTTTATACCATACCATGAACTTTGTAAAAATAAAAGCCCAAAGACAGTGGCTTAACTACATTTTCTTTTACCACTACACCTAACAAAAATAAATACATTTTTGGGTTACCAATTTAATGGCATCCTTAAAACATAATATTTTTCCTGTAAAAAGCTGCTCTTAAATGGCAATGTTAATAAAAATAAGAAAAATAAAAATAAAGACATTACGGCTCTAGGAAGGTAATTTTGAAAAAGAAGTCACTGCCAACAAAAATTGCCCTGGAGGAGGGGTTAAACTGAAATTCATGCTGTTATCGCTGTTAAATGCAATAAACTGAATATTTGCTTCAAGTCAGTCATCTGGAAAAATAGTTAAAGGTATTATGTGTAGACTGTCAATGTGTACGCATGACTGCACAAAGCCACTCGATAACTGTTGACTGAAATTTCAAAAGCAAAGCAAGAATGACTGAGAGAGGGATTAAACAAGAAGGCTGGTGATTTACAAACATTGCAGAAGTGAAAATCTCTGAACAGTAGGTGTCTGTCTAAAGATGTGAGCGAACCAATATAAAGAGCTCAAGGACTATTGATTTTTAAGGAAATAGTATGCACACATTAATAGGAAACAAGAACACGGAATCTGCACAGATGCCAGTCACAACTATGGCAGAACAATATTTTAATATAGTGCAGTGCAGAAAAGGATTTTGTCTGAATTCTTAGAAATCCACTAGTTTCCAATGGGGAAAATGTCAAGGAGTACACATCATAAGTTATCTAACAGATGTTTGTCACTTGTCTAGATTAATCCAATAATATTATTTTACAAACGTAACAATGTAGGTTGAATGTCATAGTGTAGAAAATAGCAACAGGCAAAGAAAATAGTGATACGTCATGCACGTGAATGTTGCGACTTGTGATTGGCTGCATCCAGGCCCATAGAACTAACCGGGCGTCTGCCCGGTGGCCCGCTGGGGTCCGGGTCGCAGTGCAGCTACAGGGGCCGCAACGGTCGTATATGCGACCAGACCCCTGTGCCAGGGGGCCAATAGGCCCCCCTCATCACACGACTGCGTGGCCGGGTCACAGACCCAGCCATGCTGCAATCACGGCGGTTGGCTGCACTGCGTGGTGCAGGCAGCAACCGAGGCAGAACAGCCGGGATCTTCTGATCCTGGCCGTTCAGACCCCTTCAGGCCGTGAAGCAGGCGCAATGATGTGATGATGTCATAGCTTCGCAGCCCACACTCGGCTGTGAGCACGGTCCAGACAAAGAGAATAGGAAGAAAGACAACAGGTGAGAATTATTTTAATATTTTATTTTTAATAATTACTGGCCCTGCCTGCCTAAGATCTGGCCCTGCCTTCTAATTACTGGCCCTGCATAGATAATTACTGGCCCTGCCTCCTAATTACTGGCCCTGCCTGGTCATTACTGGCCCTGCCTCCTAATTACTGGCCCTGTCTGGTCATTACTGGCGCTACCTGATCATTACTGGCCCTATCTGATCATTCCTGGCCCTACATAACTAGCTACCTGGCTAGTTACTGTGGTCAGCTCTAGCTACCTGGCTAGTTACTGGGGGCAGCCCTAGCTACCTGGCTTGTTACTGGGGGCTGCCCTAGCTACCTGGCTAGTTACAGGGGGCTGTCCTACCTACCTAGCTAATTAATGGAGGAAGGCCCTGTTTACCTACCTAATGGGGGTCTACCTATTTACATGCCACGTCTCTGGCATTTTTTAATTTCAAATTTTTAGGATCTAACATACTCTGTTTGGGGTACAATTACTGTGTAGGGCATCAAAAGGGGCACTATTACTCTTTGGGGCTCTATGAATGGGGAGTTTGTACTGAGTTGGGAATTGATAGGAAAGAGCTGGAAAAGAGAGAAGTCTAAGATGTATTTGTGGTAAATCCTACAGGACGAGTAGTGATCGGGAGAAGAAGACATTGCGTGCTGTACCGGGACAGAGAAAAAAATGGAAGGGAACGACTCATCAGAGAGGATGTCATGGAGTTTTGGGCCAGATGGAGAAGAAAAGGAGAAAACAACTTCCATCAGAGATGACGTCTCCTGTGAGCCCCTGATGTCAGGGTCATTTGACTGGGTTGAATCAGTGCTGTATTCATGTGATGTGACCTGACTACTGGTGATGTGATTGGTGGGGTTGTAGGTTATGTTGGTGCCTGTATAGTGGCAGAGTAGGCTTGTCCCTGATTGTAAAGCAAGTTCACACCTGACTCTGTGATGAGGGGTTTCTCTGCACCACTTTTCTTTCTTGCTTGTGTTAGGGGCTTTTACATGAATCGGTTTTTGATGCGTTTTTGTGCAGAAAGGCAGAGCAGTTAATGCTGTACAATTATGCACAAAAAAAAAGCAATGTACAGCATTAACTGCTCTGCCTTTCTGCACAAAAACACATCAAAAATGCTCTGTGTGAAAGCACCTTTATAGTGTAGTTTATTTTAGAAAGTGGTGAGGTGCGAGAACAAGGGAAATATTTTAATAACGAGTCCTAAAGCTCATTGATGCCTGTAGGGAGAAAAGTTTAGCCTGTCTGGCTTTCCAAAAGAGCTATTGCAGCTCTAATTACTGAAAAGTTAGTAATGGCTATAATCAAGGTTGTCAAATTGATACTCTTTTCTGCAGAATTTAGTTTCACCTATAACAGTAGCCTTTCCAGGGTTCTACAGAAACTCCCTGTACTGAGTTGTAACCAACAAAGCAATCACAGGGAATATGAAACATGTTTGAAGTGGCCACTGAACGTAGTCTCACAGAGTGTCATCAGCAGGTTGTAACAGAGATGCAGAGAGACTGAAAGGGTCACAGAAAGGTAAAGAAGTGGATATCCTTTGGCTGCATCACACACTGATGATCACTTCATTGTAAACAATGCCCTGCGGAACTGGGTGATAAATGCCACATAAACTCCAGGCCCGTTTAACCCTTTATCGCCATATGACATATGAGTATGTCGTAATTGCGGCAGAGCGATCCCACAACATAGCCGCCTGGTGTTAGCTGCTAATTGCAGCTAACACTTGGTGGTTACAGTGCGATATAGTGCCGGCGCATCCCATGTTGACGCCCTCAGACGCCGTGGCAAAGATTGACACGACGTCTAAATCAATAAGAAATGATACCACACACCGTTCCTCACTTCGATCAGGATGCTCGCGGTGAAATCGTGGGCTGCTGATCGGTTAACAAGGCAGCTGGAAGCCTGCAGGAAGTAGTCAAACTGCCATATTTGTACACGCTAGTGCATTGTATTACATGGTATTACAATGCATTAGGCTGTATAAATGATTGCGTCCCCTAGTGGTGAAGTACCCTAGGGGGACTCAAAGTTAAATAAAAAAAAAAAAAGAAAAAAGTGTTTTTAAAGTGTAAAAAAATGTAAAGAATTAAAAGTTCAAATCAGCCCCCTTTCACCATTTTGCAAATACAAAAGTTAAATAATAAAATTTACACATATTTGGTATCGCTGCGTCCGAAAAAGTCCAATCTATTAAAATATAACATAATTTATCCGTATGCTGAACATTGTAGAATAAAAAAAATTCCAAACACCAAAATTGTGTTTTTTGGACATTTTACGTCCACTAAAAATTGGAAAACATTTGATCAAAAGTTGCATGCATTCCAAACTGGTGCCAAAAAAAAGTACACTTGAGCCTGCAAACAATGATCCCTCACTCAAGTCTGTAGGTGTTAGTACAAAAAAGTGATTGTTCGCAGAAAATGGCTCCACCGCGTAAATTTCAAAAATAGAAAAATATTTGGAATTTTTTACTGTACCAACACATAAGGAAAAATGTAAATGTTTGGTATTTTCAGATTTGCATCAAACCTGTAAAATACAGATAATTTATCATTTTTACCGAAGATTATACTCCGTAAGAGCATAACACCCGCAAACATTTTGCCCAACTTAGATTTTTTTTTGCGGTTTCCCAGTATATTCTATGGTACGATAAATAACACCATCAGAAAGTACATCATGTACCGCAAAATAAAAGCCCTCTTATTTCTATGTAGATGAAAAAATAAAAAAGTTATGGCTGTGGAAAGGCGGGGAGGGAAACATTTTTCTTTCCACAGCAGAGAAGCATGGGAAACCCACAAGCAGGGTTCCCATTAAAAGGTTTGATAATTGTTGCAGAGATATCATGTGGGAAAAAATATTAGTGTTGCCTGTTCCTGGGGTACTGATCTAGCTACTTAGGAAGGACTGTAGGTGGAGGAGTCTGTGTATAGTGAGAAGCTAATGGCACAGTAGTGGGCGAAAGGCAAAACAACTGAGGTAGAAACCAAGAGATATGTGACTGCCAAGCACCTGGAAATGTCAGGAATCAGAACATCATATAATAACACTTGGTGAAGGTGCAGAGTCTGAGCATAACTGAGCCTTTAAGGGTTTAGAGACTAAGACTAGAGAGAACAAGCTATGTAAGTATCAGGTTTCTTGGGCCTACCCTAGCCCTAGTTTCATTGAATCTTTTTTTTCTTTTGTGGGTAACCCCTTTAAATGTAACCACCGAGCCTGAAGTCCTTCTCTTAAATAGATTCTTATATTACAATATTACACCCATTAGACCCTACTTTTAAGCCACAACTAGTTGGAATAATGTCTTTGTATACTATCTGTGTATAGTGGTCAATCAAGTTACAATGGACTGAGGACCCAATATTTTCAACATACAATGGACCATGGAACACAGTATTCTGAAAACACATTCGCCATAAAAATGTCACAGACACTGCTGCAAAAACATGTGATTTATGGAAGATTCAACCAATAATCTTGAACATTTTACTGGTAAAACATCTGTATTAGTGAAGTGCATGCAGTAATTAGTGGTCTAGTAGCGCCTCTCTACAGTACAGTGCGGTACTACATGTTCTATACTGCAATTTACATGGACCTGGATGAAGGTGGCCACAATTTCTTCTTTTTGGTACATTGTGTATAAAATACATGACCTAAAGCAGATTCTGTTCTCAATTTAGAAAGTGATTTCCAGCTTCCAGCAGCTTTTTCTGTTGTTACATGTAAGGACTTGCTTTATCTATATAAGTTATCTGCTTAACTTACTTCAGTCTTCATTATGCATTATGTTGGTTGAAAATTTGGGGCTTTGGAACCAATTACTATTTTTTCATAGAGTTATGGCTTCAACATGAAATCGTATCTACATAAAATGGTTGCCTGAAACCAATTAATATTATATGTTGAGGGACCACTGTATCGTGATACATAAGTAACACATGCAAATATTTTCTGCTGTATAACCAAAAATGTATCTATTTTTTAGGACTAAACTGAATAAACTGAGAATCTTCAGAATGTTTCCAGTTGTCTCTTGAAGCATCAATAATATTGAATAAAGTTTGGAGTTTACTTTTTTTCTTTGAGAGGTTTAAAAATTCTTGCTGAAGCCTGAGTTTATTTATTTATTTTTTGCATGAGAGGTTTGTAAATTCATGAATTGCTCTATACAGCTTGTTTGAAAATGATTGATTCAAAATCTGTAATTGTTAGAGGACTGGGGAGGGAGTTGATATGAGCCAGATGGTTAGTTTGATGAAATTGATTCAAATGCTGTTCAAAAATTGGGCAAATGCATCGATTTAGCTTGATTGACAGCATTTCTAACCTTCCAGGGGAATCTCAGTGCACTGGGCAACAATGTTCTAGATTAAAAAAAAAAAGTTTTCAGAATAAGGCATGTTTAATTCCTGATGTATAAAACTTGACAAGTTTGCATAAATTTAACAAAATCTGAACACTTCTTTGGCTTTTTGATCTATAATTATAATGCTCTACACAGAAACTGACATCTTTAGACAAAGTTATTTTTGCAGACCCATGACAATGTTTCGTGCATAAATTACATCACCACCTAGGAGTATGAATGCTTACACCATATTCTGTCTACTAAACATCTGTTTCTTTCATGCTTATAAAATTATGCTTCCAAATTAATATATTTCTTTCCTATTATTTTCCAAAATGATGCTTTGGTTCATTGTTTGACTATAAACTCTATCATGTTCATAGGACCAGATGAAATGCACACAAAGAAATTGAAACTAATCAATGAAGGAATAGTCAGGGCGCAAAAGGAAACTACTAGTTGTGATATATTAACATGGGACTTGAATAAAAATAATAAAAACACTCTTCTTAATTTAAGAGAATTCCTTTGCATTCACCTATTTATCAGGATGCAAGACATACGTTTATAATACAAACATCTAAATAGGTGAACACCTCAGAAGACTTTTAAAATACCAAACAGACTACGCGTTTCGTGAAGTCCATGCTTCACTTCCTCTTTATTTTATGTTCATAAGTCCTAAATAGCATTTTTCCCAACACCCAAATTATTTTAAAGTGACCAAACAACTATTTTCTGCCATTGGATTAGCTAATCTAGGATACAATAAACTACTTGCTAATTCTGGAAAAAAAAAAATCATATTCACAGCCTAACGCTAAAAAAATTTGTGAAAGACTTGTGGGGCCGTTTTATACTTCCCTGCCCCCCTGGATTTTATTCCTTGGGGGGTTTGGGGGGATTTATTTTCCCAAATTATGAGGTTTTTTATAGGTGTTTTTAAGTTTTAGGGGCCTTACTGTTTCCCCGCTACCCTGTAATGGCACCAAAAAAAAATTTTCGTAATAAAAAATGAGCCCCCAAAACCATTTAGGTCCCTTCTCAAATTTCTGAGGTTTGGGTGGTTTGGGGCCCAAATAGCCCCTTTTTTTGAGCTTTAAAAATTTGGGATATTATAAAAAAGGGTTTAAAATTTGGGGGGAATTGATTGTTGAGTTAAAATTTCCTTTGGTTAAATTTCCTTACTTTTGTTTCAGAAAAATGATGGATAAAAATGTAAAATTTGAAAAAAAAGTTAAATTTTTTTTAAAATTCATCTCCCTTTGTTTTTAATTTCTGTAAAACCCCCTAATGGGTTAAAAAAATTCCCTAAATGCTTTTTAAAAAATATTTTTTAAAGATTTTATTTTCTTAGATGTAGACATTTATAGGGTGTCCAACATACAGGCCCTCAAAGCCACATCAGAACTGGACTGAAATGTAAAAAATTTACTAAAAACTTTTTCAAACCCCCCTTTTTTCAAAAAAAAATTTAAAAGGGAAAAATTCCCAAGGGAAATGATCCCAAACCCTTTCAGTAGACATTTGGTAGATGCAAATTAAAAAAACTTTTTTTGTTTGGAAAAAACTATCTGTTTTTACAGGCAGAAATTTTTTTTTTTGAAAATGGGTTTCAGAAATTTAAAAATTGTTTTGAAAAATTGACCCCCCGGATGGTCTTTTAGTTGAAATTTCCCGTATTTTTTGTTTGTTTTTTTGTCTTGTGTTCCCCCCGGTCCCCGACGCCCTCGTTTTTTGAAGTGGGTTTGTTTTTAGTTTTTTTGCTTGTTTTTTTTTGGGTTTTGGCCCCCCGGGATGATTTGCCGGGAAAACATCAAAAGGCCTTCTTCTAAAGAAATTATCCCATTTTTTTAAAATTTCTCGGGAGCTGTCCAAGTCGGGAAAACGAGACTCTATTGGAACCAAGGTGAGATGACCTGTAAAAAGGCTACTTAAAAATGGAATTTAGGACCTTTTTGTAAAACAGTCCCAATTATATACCTTGTTTTTATAGAGAGAGTTAAAAGACCGGACGAAGGGGGTTTGGGGACCCTTTAAAGGGAAAAAAATGTTAGCGAGGGAAGCCTGGGGGGGATTTTTTAAGTTTTGGACACCCGGTTTTCCCAACGGACTGAAATAAAAGGGGCATGACCTTATCTGCCCCCTATTGATATCAATATCGATTTTTTTTAATTTCAATCCCTTTTTTCACAATGTCTGTTTTTTATATAAGATGATTTGTTTTAAGATTGTTTGTTTTCATTTAGCCGTAAAAAGACCCCCGGGATCACATGACCCGGGTTTCGGGGGTATTTAAACTGTGTATATTTCAATAAAAACGGCATGCCATGAATAAGGGATCGGCCCCCTGAAAGGGGTTGGTTTGATTCAATTTTTCTGGTTTTTTTAATTTATTTGTCAAAAAAAATTAGGAACCCCTTTTTTTTCAGCTTACTTTGAGTGGTGTTTAAATACAAAAAAATTTGGAGAGCAAAAGGGATAAAAGGTATCAAAATTTTTTTTTTAACAATCCATTAAAAAAAAAAAAAAGACAGAATGAAAAAGTGCTTACAAAAGAATCTAAAAAAAAAAGCAGGCTTAAAAAGAACTGTATAATTAGCAAGAGGGGAATTGTAATAAAGGGAAAAAACCCAGATGAGACAAGGTAAATAGAGTACTCTCTTACATGCACTTTAATCGAAGTGCTCCATGCAATTAAATAAGCATAGTGGTTATTATTAGTGTTGAGCGATTTTTATCGACAAAGTTGAAATCGGCAAGGTTTTTAGGTGATCGAAATTTCCAGATATGCGATAATTTAAAGGTTAAAATCTGTGCATCATCTATTAAATGGGGCCCTTTTTTTCGGCGCTTCCTGAAATTTTTGGCGGCCGCAAATGGTTTAAAAGAATAGAGCGGGTGAGATGTGTGTGCGATTCATGACTGGGATGGTTGGTTGCGATTGGCGGGAAAAAAATCAAAAATGACCTCGTTTTTACATAGAACACTTTTTCCTTTTCACCTCTTTGTCTCTCGCGTCTCATAGGATGGACCTCGCTCTGCCTGGGGCCAAAAGCTCGGGAAAAATTAGTTATTTTGCACAGAGAAACCTTTACTATTAGTGTGACCCTTTCCCAATTTGTTAATTAGAGATTTGAACTTTTTATGTTTAGCTAGGGGAATTTTTAAAAGCACATCTACCGCTGAAAATTCACGCTGTTTGATTCCGCCAGCCACGGTCAGCGCAAACCCCGCCCTCGCTTATCGCCGTCAAAAGGTCAGGCCCCTTTCAAGCCGGGCCTTCTTTGGAAGCCTCTGATTACCCAGCGATGTCATTGCCCCCTTTGCCGTAAAACATAAGTGAGGAAAAAAACCTTTAAATGGTTTAAACCCCCACCAACATGTCTAGTCACATAGCAATGCATGAGTTGAAATGGAGGGGAACATTGGCCAAAAAAGGCCAACCCACGGGGCCCCCCAACCCCTGCCACCCTCTTCTCCCCCTCCTCCTCCTCCCCCACCCAAACGTTCTCAGTGCCCATGTCTCTCAGAGTCATGATCAGGGATCAGCCTCCGCTTGCCTCCACCGTCGCCCGAGTACACCAGCCCACAGAGACCCATCCTACCCCTTCTCCTTCCCCAGTTTGACGACCTGCACGCCGTACAGGGCCATCCCACAGCCACCTTCTGTCTTCCAGGTTTGGGAGCAAAGAAAAAAACTATAAACCAAACCATCCCCAAAGCCAAAAGCCAATGTCGGCATTGCCAGGCTCTTTTCCTTGGAAAAGTTGCCTTTTTGTCTGGTGGACACAGATGGGTTCCGCCCGTCATGGCCCCCCCCTTGCCCCCAATACCCGATGCCGGCAGGGATTTCTTTGCCCGAAAAAAAACCGTCCCTGCCCTGGCCCGCCTGTGTCATCTAAAATTTCAGCGCGTTGTCTCATCTGTGTCCGGAAAAAGTCCATTTTCCCCACCGACAAGGCTAGTAAACCGGCCCAAGGCCCCTATATATCTGTGACAGCGCCTGGGGGAGTGGGTGGTGTCTTTGGGGAGTTTTTGGGTCTCAGGCTCGGGGCACGCTCTTCAAAACCGCAGGGATGGTGCAGGGCTCTTTCCCCCCCGGCCTTGGTGGGATCACGTGCCCAGAGGAACCAGGCCGTGTTGAATTAATCTGCCTTGGAGACCGTCCACACACAGTCAGGAGCTGTGGACGGCTCGTAAGCTCTCATTGTTGACATGGCAACACGCTGTAATTTCCACCCTCCACATGCTCCAGCGATTGTGGCAGCAGCGCAATGCCATTACGCAGTACGAAGTGACACATGCCTGACAAAGCACGGTACGGACCTCGGGGTGTTGAACCACCGAAGTGGAGGCAGGTGAAAGAGCACTGCACCATCCTTGCCATTTTTGAAGAAGCAACAAAAGTGTCCCAGTGCGGACAATGCCCCTTGTCAGCGGAGCCATTGTGGTGATCTTAGTTCTTGGAACGATCGTTGGACACCTTCTGAAACAAACAGGTCCCGCCAGCGACGGAGAAGAGACTGACACAGATGCGGACACGGAGCCTTTATCTCTCCTGTCAAATCCACAAGGCCGACAGTTCACAATTTCACGTCTTGCATTAGGCAATGTTTGGGGACCAGAGCTAGTGCTAGGTGGCCTTCATGCTCTCAGGTGCATCATCTCAGGCAATGTCAGGGCTGGTTGAAGCTGTGCCGGAGGAGCGGAGGAGGAGGAGGAGAGGTGTCCTAACACGATGTTACGACGTCCCTCCTTGGAAATAGTTGGCGCGAATTTGAGGCGGAGGAGAAGATGAGGAAGATCATTTGCTAGTGCCCTCACTCTGAGGCTTGGTAAATCAAGGCTCCAGCTCAACATGAGTGCTTGGATGCACCATTTCCTCCAACATGATCCTCGCATTAAGGCCAACAAAATGAACATCAGTTACTGGGTGCCACCCTCTGGATCCCCGGTACAAAACAAAAATCAGCACTTTCCTTCCACCCACCCAAATAGGAGTAAAATGCAGGAAAGGAGACCTTGCTGATTGATCAAGCCTGGAGACATCGTTGCGTCTGCTTCACGTTCCCCAAATGTCACGGTGGAACAACATCAGCGACTTGACAGCAGTAGAGTGCCAAGTAGGCGTAGCGGCAGCAGCAGGCCAGGTGGCAGAAGCCTAATGGGTGACCTCTGGCAATCTTGGTTTACCTCCTCACCCACGCATGCAATGCACGGCACACATCAACACACAGAGAGCACTTAAGACATGGTGCACGCTATCTCGTCTCAACACCGATTTTTTGCATGTGTCCGACCCCAATAACTTCTGGGTATCCAAAATGTACCGAATTGGCCCGTGCGGCTCGTCACCATAGAGGTGTTTGTCTGCCCAGCAGCCAGCGTCATAATCTGAGCGGAACCTTCAGCACAGCTGGAGGATCATTACAGACAAACGCATCCTAGGCTTTCCCACAGATAATGTGGATAGTTTGACTTTTCATCAAGATAATCAGGCATGGATCTCTGAGGATGTTGTGGCCCCAATTTGCCGAGGTCACCGATTTAGTGCCATCTACTCACATTCCCTTTCAAACAGAAATGGTCCCTCTTGAAAACTTTTTTTTAAAATGACATTTCTTACTGCAATTTTTTATTCTCTTTTCCAACATTTTCATTTTGCTGTTTTGCCTGTGAGGAGACTGTAAAAGACAGCAAGGTTTCATACAACACGTATTCCATTTACTCACTTTATCTTAAGAGTTTTCGCATTGTCCAATGGTTTTGAGGTCATGTTGCTGTGAGGATACAGCAATATTTCATGGTCCTTTGGAACAGAAATGTCTTCTAAGTGGCATTTCTCCCTCCACAATTTTTTAATAGTGGCTGAGAAGTCATATTATAATTTTTTGGGGTAATTACTGTGAGATACAGCAATAATATGGCCTTTTGTAACAGAAATGTGGCTTCTAAGTGCATTCTCCTCACAATTTTTAACAGTGGCTGAGAAGTCATTTTTTATAATTATTTTGGGTCATCTGCGTTTGAAATGCAGCAATACTACAGGTCCTATTAAAAAAAAATGTTGTTTCTAATAGACATTTGTTCTTCACAATTGAACCAAAGTGCTCAAGGTGCATGCTTTGAATTTTTGGGGGCATTTGCTGTGACATGCTGCTATACTGACAGGTCCATTCTAAAAAATGTTTGTTTTCAACAGACCATTTGTTTCTTCACAATTGACCAAGTGGCTCAAGGGTCATGCATTGAATTTTTGGGGCCATTTTGGCTTTGACATGCAGTTTAATATTTTTTTTTTTTTATTATACTACAGTCCTATTCTAAAAAATGTTTTCTAAACAGTCATTTGTTCTTCACAATTGTCAAGAGTGGCTCAAGGTGATGGTGCTGTCAGAGACAGGAATAGTAGGACACTTGTTAATGGACACATATTGCAAATACTTGTTTTTTGCAAGAATCTTTAACATAAGCTATCAATACTGTAATGAGGACAACCCATTTAATACAATGAAAAAAAGAGAAACAAAGACATGGTGGGATCCAATCCTATTTTAAAAATGTGTTTTCTAGAATTAAAGTACTAAAAAACTTGCATGTAACAAAATAGCTGTTTAAAAAAATTCTCAGATTGTACAAGGAGGTACAGGAAAAACTTGACCAGATGTAGGTTATTCAGAGGACATGTAGTATGGAGCACGACAGAGAACAAAGTACAGAGACCATTTCCTACCAGCACGTTGAGAAAAATGTGAAAAAGAATGCCAAGATAAAGGGCACCTTGTGTAACAGGAGCGTTAACCAGCCATATTTCCAAGTCGAAAGCTCAATTGGTCCACACTCATACGGAGGGTAAAGCGCTACCCAGGAATGGACTGGTACAGAGGAAGTCCCTGAGTTCTCACACTTCCGCATCCGCACCTTCTTCATGCCGACACACCTTCACACACGGTTGCTTGCATCTACTCACTCTCTCATAGCCGAGAGAAGAACCTTATCCGTATCATAAGCTGTGCGCGTGGACCCCAGCCTGGTCCTTATACACAGCGCCGCACTGTCCACTGTCACAACTCCGCCCTGGGGTTCCATGCTGTGGCCCAGGACAGGGCTATCTATCAATGCGTCCAGAGTGAAACGAAAATGGTTGGTTAAAACTCTCTTATTGCGGCACTTTTAATGTGGGGAGGGGGCACTGCAGGTCTGGTGCGTCTCATCCTGTGCGGCCCAGGACAGGTACTAGTCAATGTCCAGTGAAACTAAAAATTGGTGGAGTCTTGAAAGACTCCTTTTCCGGCACTTTTTAAATGTGGGGGTCATGCAGGTTTGGGGCTCATGCTGTGAGTGGCCCAGACAATATATCATATCAATGTCCGTGAAAATAAAATGGTGGTTGAAGACTCCCCTTTTTCCGGCAAAATATTTTAAATTTGGGGGTCATGCCAGGTTTGGGGCTCATGCTGTGGCCCAGGACAAGTATATCCAATGTCGCCAGTTCAACTAAAATGGGTGGTTGAAAGACTCCTTTTTTTGCGGCAACTTTTTAAATGTGGGGGTCCATGCAGGTTTGGGGCTCATGCTGTGCCAAGGACAGGTAATAGTCAATGTCCATGAAACTAAAATGGTGTTGAAAGACTCCTTTTTTTACGGCACTGTTTAAATGTGGGGGTCATGCAGGTTTGGGCTCTGCTGTGGCCCAGACAGGTGTATAGTCAAATGTCCATGAACCTAAAATGGTGTTTGAAAGACTCCTTTTTCCGGCACTTTTTAAATGTGGGGGTCATGCAGGTTTGGGGCTCATGCATGCCCAGGACAGGTAAGTCAATGTCCAGTTCAACTAAAATGGTGGTTGAAAGACTCTTTTGCGGCAACTTTGTAATGTGGAGGTCAGCAGGTTTGGGGGCTCATCGCTGCGTTCCAGGACAGGGCTATTCATGTCCAGTTAAGTAACATGATGTTCAAATCATACTGCTTCGGACACTTTTTAATTTGTGAGTGATGCAGGTTTTAAGGGTCATGCTGTGGTACAAGACAGGGATATAAATGGTCTGTGACTTTTTTTCTGTGACTTTTATACCTAAGTGTGTTGCCTAAGATGTAGCACAAATCCATTTGACTGTTGTGGATGGTTAATTTCAGCTCTCCTATCCTTGTTTGGGTGTAATAATGAAGGTGTTGTTGCTCTCCCATAGACTTTAATGGTCATCGCGCATAATCGATGCTCCACAATCGAAAAACCATAATCGATAGCGCCGACTATCAACTATTGATCGATCTCGATAGCCAACGCAATCGCTCAACACTAGTTATTATAGTATCAGAGTAACTCAAAAGTAGAAGGCAGTTTAATAAGGATATACCTCAATCTGGTTGGTCCTATAAGTAGTTTAAAACCTGCGCCCCCCGCGCGTTTTTTGCAATGGTTTTCTTCCCCCCAAGGGGTTTTTAAAAACCAATTAAAATCCCCAGCCTTTAAAAACCGCTAGGAAAATCCATTGAAAAATTGACGGCGCATGCGCAGTGTTTTAAGGGGCCATCCCGGGGCCCCCCTTTTCCCCGGTTCCCCGGGGCCCCGCATGCATGCGCAAGCAAAGGACTTCCGATCATCCGCAGCGCGTTAAACCCCCCGAGCAGGAAAACTGCACATCGCCACCCACACCACCAAAGGGGAAACCCTCCAACGGAGCACAAATTTTAATAGCGGTACATTTTTAAAATTTTGGGGATAGTGCGAAACTACAAAGTGTAGCACATAGAAAAAATGTAATAATATTTTCAAAACCACGATAACAGGGGACTGATACAGATAGTGTTTTGATGGGGGGGGAAAAAACTCCATTAAAATAGCATATTTTTCAATAGTCCCGTAGAAAACATATAAACATTATAGTAATGATTTTTGTGGACAATAAATGCCCAATTTTCAACAAAAAAAAGAAAAATATAACAAAAAAAAACCTAATTTTACATAAAACATACATGATAAAGAAAAGTTGGGCACAGTGCTAATAGTGTTGGGAGGTCCTGATTTTAAAAGACCCATTCTTTCACCCAAAATTCGTTAAAAGCCATAAGGTACGTCCAACAAAGAAACATATGGAAAGATATCTCCCAAATTAAAAACCAAGGGTTTTCATTTAAAGGGGGGAAAAATAAAAAAAATTTTAAAAAAAAACCCCCGAAATTTAAAAGAAGTCAAAAGATTTAAGAGTCTAAATAAAACAAGGGACTACAAAAAAGAGCTGAAACTCAATTTCCCCATTTAAGGCCCAAAGGGGGTTAAGGGGATTTTAAGTAACAATCCCTTTTGTCTCTCTTTGCTCTAGCAGGGCGCATGATTTACCACCCCAAGGCCCCGGGGCACCAGATCATGCCAAAACACTTTTAACCCGCTTTGGGGCACTTTGATGGTATTTGAGGAAATGCCCCGGAGTGTTTTCAAAATTTAAAGGGATCAACAACCCCTTTTCCGCAGTTAAACGCGCACATGTTTTCCCCACGCGAGTTTTTAATTCGACAACAATTTTTTAACAAGGAAAATTTGGCTAAAAAATTCACATTCTTTGGGAAATACAAGTAATTATTTAATATGCCCATATTTCCCTTTTTGGGTTGGTTTTAAAATTTTGAATGCAATTTGGGTTTTAAAAACAATTTTGCAACATGCAAAGCAATTCCCACAAGGGAAAAAAAACCCTTTTTTTCGGTCCCCTGGTACAAAAGGAATTTTCGATAAGATGCAATATAATTTGGGTCCTCACCAAACAATCTCTTAAAATTCGGGGGCCTTTTTGCCCGGGCATTAGGGGAACCCCGGGTTGTTTTTGCTAACACTGGTCATTTTTTTTAAAACACTCCAAATTTTCCCCAAATCTCACGTATTTTGGACCATTGCTGGTTAAAGTTGAATGGGATCGGACATTAAACCTTTTACTCCCCTTTTTTTGTTGTAATAAAACATTCCCAGGAGGGCTTCTGTTTCTCGATAAAAACCCTTTCCCTTTAAAGCCAAATTTCTATACCTCTATCTCAAAAAAGTTTCTTGAGATCCAAATTTTCCCCGTCACAAATCCTAATTGGGTGAGCAGTCCGACGCATCCCTAAGAAATTTGGCCCAAAAAGGGGGTGGGATAAATTACAGCTGACTTATGAAAAGACGAAGGCCCTGGGGGTAAGGGGTTCACCGAAGTCTCTTTCCGAACACATCGGGTTTTTATAAACCCCAAATTTTTTTCAAATTTTGATCTTTTTATAAAAAAAAAAAAAAAAAATTTCAATTTCCTTTGTGTCTACTTTATTTCAAATTTTAAAGTTATACAGGGGGCGTTTAAATTTTCTCCATAAATTGGGTGAGCTGGACATCGACCCCTGCCAAAAAAATCACGTCCCTCAATGTACCGCAGCCAGCACGTTTCCCGATCGGCTATGCCCTAATGTCCCTTCCTTTAAAGACCTGTCCTCTCCCAGTACCCAAAACAGATTGGAAAATGGGCCCGGGGCCATGCAGGCCCCCATCGCCCTCCCCTTGGGACGGACATAAAGGAAACCTTTTAAAAACAAAACTATTATGGGGGTAAATAAATTCAAGGAATCCAAATTAGACGACTCATATTGGGGTCCAATCCCCCTAGTTTTCAAAAAGGGAATTCATTTCCCCAGGGCCCTCTTTTGGGGTCCCGATGCAAGTAAAAAATGACTTTAACATCGGCATTTTTTAAGTAGACGGGCAGTTCCCAATTTAAACCCCAATCCGGGCCCAAGGACATCCCCTCTGTCCCGGACATAGGGGGGTAAAAGTCAGTGGGGTGTACGCTGTAATTTTCTTGTTGTTTGTAAAAAAGGGGTTTCGGACAGGAGCTTTCAGTCAAGTCCCCGGGGGTTACCTACTCATTCCCCAAGACCAGTGAGCTGACCCAACTCTCTTCCATTTTTTGTAAATTTACTGAGGTATGAAGAACAATTTTAAAAAAAGATAAAAGTAAAAAAATTATTTGGGTTTACTGCACCAACTAAAAGTACGCAGTGAAAAAAGCATGGGTTTTAAAAATTCATGGGTATTGAAAGTAAATTTTTATTTGATAGTGATGTAACTGTGAAATGATGGATACTGAAGTTATAGATAATGGGGTACTTTTTAATTTTATAATATATATAATTATATAAAATAAATATATATATATATATATATATATATATATATATACATAGATATAGATATATAATAAACAAGGAGAAGAGCAGCACTTTCAACATAAAAAAAATATGGGTGGCAGCAGAAAATAACCCACAGTCACAGGTCCAATGCAATACTCAGGACAGAATGCAGCACTCCCCATTTTTAAATAAATCAAACAGGCTTTTATTTCATAATGTTTAAAGGCGACATTTCGCATCAATTGAGTCTTTCTCAAGTGAGATCAGGGTGTTCTAGCATCCTTAGGGGGTGTTCTAGCATCCTTAGGACTGGTGTGGGTTACTATCTAGTGACAGGTTTTGTCAGTTACTTGTGCCTCTGTTTGAATTGTATGGTCCTTCCTTTTTTTTCTCCCCCCTGATGAACAGTTACCTTATGCAGAGAAATGTGTCGGGTTTGTGTTGGACCTTCATCCATTTTTTACTAGTGTTATCTAGGATTAGATTTTTACATCCCTTATATTCATGTTGTTTTTTTTCCTCTGAACATCTTACAACTGGACAAACGAGCATAGAACACAATAAGGGAGAGTCAGGCAGGCGAGTTCAGCAACAATCAGGAGACGCGGTACCAAATCATGTGACAGAAGAATAAACATGAGCCAAGCCAGGTAGGTAACAGCCGGTAGACATAGTACAAAAACAGGAGACAGAAGAATAGTCAAAAGGAAAGCCAAAAGTCAGGTAACGGTAAACAGCCAGGAGAATAAGGCTAGCTATAGGCAACAATCAGACCAGTCTAGCAGGAAAAGATGACAGGAAGCTGAATCTTTTTATAGTGAACAGGAGAAGGCAGAACTGAGATGATAGGTGAAAAAACATAAGACCAGATAGGAACAGAAGACTGTCAATCAAAAGTAGAAACAGATTAACTCAAGGAGTGCTGGAGGATTCCTGGCCATGGGCGTTGGCCAGGAATCAATTAAGTAAGCAGAGAAAGAGAAGACTATTCACACTGGTGAATACAAATACAAGCATCAGGTAAGAATCCTGGGTTTTCGTTACGACAGCCGTGGCCAGCGATCAGAGCACAAAGCTGGGGGTCTGTCGGGCATGATCATGACAGTGCAGAAATGGCACATGCCAAGTTAAATAAACTTAATGTGGACAAGGCTCCTGGCCCAGATTACTTACACCCAAGGAATCTTAAAGAGCTCAGCTCAGCTACTTCTGTGCCCCTGTACATGATAGTTAAAGATTCTCTGGTGACTGGTATAGTGCCAGGAGACTGGCTCAAGGCAAATATGATTCCTATCTTCAAAAAGGGTTGTAGGTACTGGCCAGGTAATTATGGGCCAATCAGTGTAACATCTATTGCGGGAAACAGTTTGAGGGGCTCATATAACAGTATCAGTGATTGACAGCATGGTTTTACTAAGCAGAAGCAGAAGTATGGATAGCAGGGGATTTAAAATTTGTTGAAAGGGCCATTCCGAATTTGAGCCGATAAGCTCAGGTGCGACACTTTTTAATGCGCCAAAGATTTGGGGACGTTCTGGGAGTGTGTCACACCACATTCATAGAAGTAGACACATTTATGATTTTTTGACGCCAAATTTGGTGCATAACAGTTTGAACAGCCGACATTTAAAAGGGGTTGCCCCTGAGCCAGATTTCGTTTTGGCTTTACAATGACCTGTATGAAACTGTAGAAGAAAGTTTATACATTCGGGCTATTACACTACTAAAAGTTTTTAGAAGGGCCTGTCTGTGCCCAAAGTTCTACAGTCACCCATAGTGTTTTTAGATTTGCCAAGGGGTTTTCAGTACTTTAAAGCTCAAATTTGGGGAAATGAATGCATTGGGTTAGAACTGGATCATACTTAAAGAGTGGTGGTAAATGACCCCTACTCTGAGTGGTCCCCGGTTATAAATCACATTCCACTTTGAAATCCTTTTGGGGGTCGTTAGTCCTCTCGGAGGGTGTGGGCCTGGGTCCAACTACCCGGATTCAGTGTCTGTTAACTACTGTACTAGTATGTCCACGTTATGTCTATGCTTAATGGACGCAGAAGCACCATTACTATTCTCAGAGACAGTAGGCACGTAGACTGTAGGGAACTCATACATACCATCAGCATGCAGGTCTTGTGTCATGCCTCATTCCCATTCAGGACTTTTTAACACTTTGCTGGGCCCAGTGCAAAAGTTTCATTCTTAGGCTCCCCCCAACATTGTCATTACAATGAATTAATATTATAAAAACAATTTTAACTATTTAGAGACCATTTCTTCAATCAAAATAATGGGACAATGTTAACTCACAGGTGACATCTTCTCTGACTTGAGGCTGTAACCTTCTCTATTCTTCTCCATCCAGCCTAGTTCACAGTTATCCTACTGTTCCTCTTAGTGCTTAGTGCTATTCTTGTGTGATAACTGTACCCGCTATACTTTAGATAAAAATGATAGTGCCAGATAGTGTCCCCCAAAATAAAGCCAAACAGATAATTCCACACATTGTTCCCCAGGCAACAATAGTGCCTAGTTAGTACTCCATGCACATGTCACATATAGGCTGCTGCTCATGCCTCCTCCTCACATATAGACTACTGTTCTGACACCCTCTTCCTCCTCCTCAGAAGTGCTCTGGCCCACTTCTCACGTGAAGACTGCTGCTCTGGTCCCATTCTCACATGTAGACAGATGCTACTATAAACCCCTCCTCTATGACATATAGAACACTTCTGTAGCCCCCTCCTCTGTCATATATACACCAAAGCTGTAGCCACCTATTTCCATATGGATTGGTGCTGTAACCCTCTCCTCACATATAGGCTGGTGCTGTTGCCCCTTTCTCACACATAGATGAATGCTGTAGCCATGTTCTCACATATAGGTTGGTGCTGTAGCCCCCTCCTCACATATAAATTTGAGCTGTACCCCATTCGTCTGTCATTTACAGGCTTCTCCTCACATATAGACTGGTGCTTTAGTCCCTTCCCCACATATAGAATAATACTTTTGCATCCTTCTAACATATATATTGCTGCTGCCACCCCCTCCTCACATATAGATTGATACTGTCGTCCCCATCTCACATATAGACTGGTGCTAGAGCCCCTTCCTCACACATAGGCTAGTACTTTTGTCCTGTTCTCACATATAGATTAATGCTATATGTGAGTATCTGGTGCCTCTGGTGATTGCCCGTTCTGCCCACCACAAGAAAAAGCACAAACATAGAAAACACATCAGCACTCCTGAAATTCCAAAATGTATTGAATATGTGAGTTATTTAAAATTTTATTACTGGTATATCCAATGTCGGACTGGGGTGCCTAAGGCCCACCAGAGGAGTTGATCTTAGGGGCCCACTTTGCCTCGTTGTCTCCATCTGTACGGTGCCCCACCCAATCTCGCTTCAATTTATGCAGACTGATGTGATAACATCATAACTTGAATCTTACCCAAATAACTTTACAAAACCAGAATCCTAGTGCCAATATTACCAATAATTCTAGTAAGACCAAATACCACATCACGACCACATAGTGACTGAATTACACCCCCACACTATGACCACATATCACCACCACATAGTGACTGAATACTACCGCCACACCATTACTGAATATAAACCATTACACTTTGCACACATATAAGTGATTACAGTTCAATTATATTAAGTTATATTAAGTGACTCACAGGTGACGTTTATCTTATGAGTTGGTCACGTTCCCTTTTCTTCTCCATCCGATCCATACCACCATGCTGACTTCTCCCGGCCAACACTCCTCCCTGCAGATTTGGACTCAAATATATTAGAACCTTTACTTTTCTAGCAACTCTTTACTTTTCCCAACTTTGTACAAACTTCCCAGGGGTGGGAGAGCAAGTATAGGCTATATCTTAGAGACCCAGTCTCCGAGGAGGAACAGAGGACTTACCCCCTGGAGATTGTGCTACAGCTCTGGCCTGTATCCCTCAGAATCATATTGTGTGGTCCAAACTCCTTCCCCTGCACCCAGAAGATCAGCCGCAGGCATGATGCATGGTCTCTAGGTGGTGCAGGGGATGGAGTTCAATACTGTCATGCTGTTTGCTTTTTGTAGTGTTTCTGTTTTTCCTACAGATTTCGCAGTTGGACTTTGATGGATTTATTGAACCAGTGTTTGATCCATTTCTTTAATACAATGGTAGTAGAGGTCAATGGAGTTTATTTAAATAAAGTGCTTTTTGTGCTGTGTCTGTTTGTTGTTTTACCATTTATTTCCAGTGTTAGTAATAAAGATGTCTGACAGACGTCTCTCGATTACTGGCGCTGGGACTTGGTGTCAGCCTTGGCGTGACAGAAAAACACCACTGGCTGACACCAAGCCTCAGCAATAGTAATAGAGACGTCTATCAGACACCTCTATTACTTAGACTGGAAAAATAGTGGTAAAAAATACCCTGAAAAAACACAAAAACACTTTATTTAAATAAACACTCCCTGATATCAGCCCTCACTGACCATTTTCTTAAAGAAATGGATACCACTCTCGTCCAACACAGTCCTGAGGGGAAACCTATAAGATACAGAAACACTAATCAGCATATTGCTGATGGCCATCATGAGTAGGGCAGCAAGGTAAATTGCCCCCAGGTAGCTAACCCCCAGGTAGCTAGGTATTTTGCCCCCAGATATCTAGGTAAATTGACCCCAAGTAGCTAGGTAGTTTGCCCCATTTAGCAGGTAGTTTGCCCCATTTAGCAGGTAGTTTGCCCCCATTTAGCGGGTAGCTTGCCCCCATTTAGCAGGTAGCTGCCCCCAAGTAGCCGCCCCTATGTAGCCAGGTTGCCCCCATGTAGCCAGGTAGCTGCCCCCATGTAGGCAAATTATCCCCAATTAGCCAGGTAGCTGCCCCCAAGTTGCCAGGTTGCTACCCCCATGTAGCCAGGTTGCTGCCCCCATGTGGTCAGGTAGCTGCCCCCATATAGGTAAATTGCTCCCAAGTAGCCAGGTAGCTGCACCCGGATACATAAATTGCCGCCATTAGATGAAAATATAATAAAATTCACTCACCTTTTCCTGTTCCCAGACAAGCGGCTGCAGCAGGTCAGGCTTCACTGCAGGGCTTCTCCTACTGAAGCCCGGCACAGGCGGTGCGCTATGACATCATAGAATGCCGCTTGCATGGTGACGTGGGCCAGACTCCTCATAGGTCTGAGGCCTATGGCCTAACACCTACCAGGCAGAATAGCGGAGCAGAGCGCAGGCGGTGCTCTGCTTCACTAAGCGTCCGCACAGACATGCCTGCGAGTGCTCGGGATGGAGGGCCCGAGCGTTCCCAGGCATGATGTGTGGGCCGAACCCAGTTGCCTGTGGCCGTGGACCCCGCTTTGTTGGACCAGGGGCCTACGGGAAGATCAACCGATCCTCCAGTGGGCCAGTCCGGCGCTGGGTATATCAAGTAAATATGAAAATTTGAGGATCATAGTAAACATTTTGATGAAACTGTGCAAGACCATGTCTTCCTGGGGCCATGTTTTCATTCAAATAGCCAAGTCCAACAGCTCGGTAAAGTCTATAAGCAATGCTTTCTAACTGAAGACATGTTTGCATTTTTAGCCCTCAGTCAGTATTTTGAAAATGCAAATTGCTATGGGATTCCATAATTTTTACCTCATCATTAAGTGATTTTGCTTAATTTGGAAAATATATGCCAATGGTGAACATAATTTACTTTCTTCTCTTTGAGGTAAGTTTTATGAAACCAGAGTGTTTAACTAGTAAGCAAATACTGATTTGTGTTATATCTGATCTGTGTATTTGCTATGAAGTAATAAAGCTTGGTGAAATGGTTAATCCATCGTTTTTACCAATTTAGGCCTAGGCTTCTCACCCTTTTGTTTTTTTTTTTTTACCAGGGACCCACCATTGATTGAAGTTCATACCGTTATTGTAAATCTAATGTATGATAGTTTAAGAAGCACTGTTTATTCATACCTTCATTCTTTATCTTTACATTGAGGACTTTGCAATACAAAGCTACTTTCAGGGTTATTGAGAGAATTTTAAATCACGGGACATTTTCAGTGTTTGAAGTTTAAATTAAAAAATTAGCTTCAAAATAGTAAAAAGACAAGAAATACCACTTTCAGTATAATGTGACCTATCACATCACATACAGTACAGCAAATGGATGTAGTCAGTTTATTGAAATATACTTAGGTTTCCCAGACAGGCCATTAAAATTCAATCACTTATAAATTTAACATGTTGCACATTTAGTTCAATTAGTCCACATTTCTGCTGCGTTCTGAACCGAAAGTTAGGTGTTTAGGAAAATTAGTGTGAGCAATGTCAAATTTCCTATCTGAAAAGTAAGCAGGATGCCAAGAAATGTACTGAAGCCCACAGCATAGACCTTTCTTAAGGTTTGAAAGTTATATATTTGTGCAATTACACTGTACATATCACTCATTCATAACCAATAGAAATAGTAAACTGATTATCCTCCAGAAGCATGAAGTCTAGTCCACCATAAGCTTTTCAAATTCTCAGGAAAAGAATAGAAAAAGTGTTCACTAACAAGTAGAAAAATCTAAAATGAAAAGGGTAAACATTTTATTAGATGAATTTCAGGTCAGGCACGTTCAGTTCTTTCAGCACCAGGAAGGTGAGTTATACTGTATATCTATGGAGCTGTAAAGTATGGAAGGGGATGTAACTAGGAATAAATGTGAGAAGCTAAGCAGAGCGGGGGCACAATATGAGACGCACAAGAGGGTAGAGACCTGTTCTTTAGTCAGAGGAATACAGAGGAGAATACCTTAAAATAGATGTCAGTAATGCATGATGGGAACTGTAGTCTGCTCCCCACATGAGCTGCTGCTGAAGCCGAGCCCACTGTTACTGCACTGAGGAAGAACACATAGGGAGCAACAGTGTGACAACTTATGTCAATTATACATGTTTTGGATGTAGGCTTAGTATTATATTGTTGCTCTATATAATGACCCTGCAGCCCCTTTTCAAGTTTTTTTTTTGTCAAAACACTGCAATACCTCTTTAAATAATGTGTACCATAATGAGAGACTGAGTGTTCATCTACAAATCGATTTTATAGAAGGACAATGTCCTCCGTTGGATGCTCCTATATTAAAAGAGAACCTGTCACATAGGTTATGCCCCCCTTGCTGAGGGCAGAACAAGCTACTGTCCGACCTGCTCTTTCCAGTGCTGTGTCCCTTATTCTGTAAGATGCTGTAGTTTTCGTGTATTTAATGCTCAAATCTGCAGTTTTCACCCAGAACAGTTATGTCGAAGAGTCATTCAAAGAGTCAGTTTTTTTCAAACCCTACCCATCTGAGCCTAGCCCCGCCCACCTCAACTGATAAACCTGTTACTTTGAATAGGTAGAAACATGAGAATAACTGTCAGTGGGTGGGGCTAGTCTTTGGTGGGCAGGGCTAACACCTACTCATGAATAAGATTTGAGGGGTAAATACTCTAAAACTCCAGCATCTTACAGATTAAGGGACACAGCACTGGAAACAGCATGTTTGACACTAGCTTGTGCTGTCCTCAGCAAGGGGGGCATAACCTAAGTGACAGGTTCCCTTTAAAGCGAATTACTGCAAAGAGCATGTAGGGTAAATACAGTCCTTTTCCTTTAACCCCTCACCGCTGGAGCCAGTTTTGGCCTCTCTGACAGAACCCCATTTTTAAAATCTGACATGTGTCACTTTATGTGAGAATAACTTTTTGACACTTCTACCTTCCATGTGAGTCAGAGACTGTTTTCTTGTGGCACATTGTGCTTTAACTTAGTAAGAAATTTTGGTCCATACACTCCTTGTTTATTTGTGAAAAATATCGAAATATCATGAAAATTTTGAAAAATTTGCAATTTTCAAACTTAAAAATTTCTGTGTGTAAGACAGATAGTTATTCCACTCAAAATAGTTTTTAACTAGCATCTACCATATGTCTGCTGTAGAATGGCATAATTTTTTAAATGTTTCATTTTTTTTTTACCACATTAGGGGGCTTAGAAATGTAATAGTCATTTTTCACATTTTCAAGAAAATTTGCACTGACATGGCTTTGAGTGGCCTGTATGGTAGATACCCCCATAAATGACCCCATCTAAGAAACTAGACCCCTTGAAGGATTTAAAAAAGCATTTGTGAAGTTTTGTCCCCGAGTAAGTTTTCTACTACAGACAATGATAACCGTATAAGGTTATCAGAAAGCGGGTTCTTTACATGTGCTGGTCCAAGGTGCAAAATGTGCGAATTGAATGATAAAAGAAAAACATTCACAAATATACAAACCAAGAAAGTGTATAACATAAAGCAATTTATTAATTGTGACTCTACGCATGTCATTTATGCCATTCACTGCATTGCATGTAACCTATATTACATAGGGTGTACAATAAGAAAGTTGAAAACCAGAATAATGGAGCATGTGAGTGACATAAATGGTAAAAAACACACCAATACTTCAGGTGCCACAAGCACTTTGTGGAAATACATGGGGGAAGCTTGTATAATTTCCATTTTTTTTGGCATGGAAAGAGTTAAGTCACTGAAGGGGTAACCCCTTAAGGTATTTCACAGAAATTAAATCAAAATGGAGGAGAAATTTCAAAATTTCACTTTTTTTTTGCAGATTTTCATTTTTTGTCCATTATTCACTGGAACACGATAGATGTGACTAGGTAAATGCAACTCAACATCAATTCCCCCAGATTTTGCCATTTTCAGAGATATCCCATATGTGGCCTTAGTGCGCTATTTGGCTCAACCACAAGCCTCAGACTAGGAAGAGCACCTACTAGACTCCTGGGTCTCATTTTCGTTACGATTTTATGTAGGCACCATTCCAAGTTTGCGGACACCTTAAGGTGCTAAAACGTAATAAACACTCCTGAGAAGACCCCACATTGGAAACTACACCCCTTAAGGAATATATTCGGGGTGCAGCAGGTATATCGACCCCACATGTGTTTCACAAATTTTTTTAGCGTTAGGCTCTGAATATGAAAAAAATAATTTTTTCCAACAATCTGCAATTTTAGCTGAAAATGTTGAATTTTTACATGGAGTCCTGGAAAAAAAGCACCCCAAATTGTGTTACGCAATTTCTCCAAGTTTGGCAATACCCTACATGTGGGGGTAAACTGCTGTTTGGGCGCATGGCAGGGTGTACAAGGGAGGGAGCGCTATTTGGCTTTTGGAACGCAGATTTTGGTGCGGCCATGTTGCATTCGCAAAGCCCCCAAAGTAGCAGAACAGGTGAAACCGTCCATTTTATATTCAACACCCCTCATGGGTCTCATCTAGGGGTGTATTGTGCAATTTGGGTGCACAGGTGTTCCATAATTTAGCATGTCCATGAAAATAGGGGGAAAAAATACAGTTCCAATGTTTTTTGGGCTTCATTTTTACAGCGTTCGCTGTACGGAATAAATGACTGGATAACTTTACTATAGGGGTCGGTACAATTGCAATAATATATATTTTATACAGTTTTTTTTTGTTTCATTACCTTTACACAATAGAAATGCGTTTATAAAAGATTGCGTTTTTATGTCGTCATAGTCTGACAGCCATAACTTTTTTATTTTTCTGTATATGTAGCTGATTATGGACTTGTTTTTTTGCGGGATGACTTGATGTTTTTATTGGTATCAATATAGGGAACATATGATATGCTTTGATCAATTTTTTGTGAGGCATTTTGAACAAAATACAGCAATATTGGGAGTGTATTTTATTTTTATTTTTTACAGCCATCATCGTTGGGTATAAATGACATTCCAGCTTTACTCAGCAGGTCAATACGAGTACAGCGATACCCGATTAGTATTTTTTTATGTTTTACTGCTTTTACACAATAACAACACTTTATTCAAAAAGGAAAACACGTTTTTGTATCGCCATAGTCTGAGAGCCGTAACTTTTTATTTTTCTGTGTCTGGAGCTGTGCAGGGGATTATATTTTGTGGGATGAGTTGACATCTTTATTGATACCATTTTTTTGGGGAAAAGTCTTTTTGATTACTTTTAAATCCATTTTTTTGAAGGCAGGGTGAAGAAAATATTGCAATCCTAGTAGTGTTTTTTATTTTTAATTTTAACAGTGCTCACTGTACATTATCCATGACAAGTTTGTTTTAATTCCTGGGACAAGACGAATATGGGGATATCCAATTTATATAGTTTATGTGGAAGCACTTTTTTTTTAAGGGAGGAACTGACGTTTTTTACGGTGTTCTGCGTATGGCTTAATTAACATGACATATTTATAGGGTGGGTGCTTACGCACGCGGCGATACCAAATATTGGTGCTTTATTTATTTTTGATCTTTTTTGGGGCGGTTGGTGTTTGCAAAGGGGAAAAGTTTCTATTTTATTTTTTATGTTTGTGTTTTACTTTAACTTTTTTGTTTACTTTTTCACATTTTTTTTCACCTTTCCCCAGAGGGGATTTGTAACAGGGATCTTAAAATCGCTTTTACAATGGAGACAAGTATAGAGCAGTTCTGCTCTATATTTGTCTCCATGCTGACTGTCAATCACCATGCCCACAATGCATTGCGGGCATGGTGACGTCACCAGACAACCCGGATCAGTCCCCGCCGCTCACTGCACCGATCGCAGGGAGAAGGAGCTCACTCCTCCTGCCTGCAGCTTCGATGTTGCGATCATTATAGGTCTCGACAACGAAGGGTTAATGACCCGCAGCTGGAGCTCACTTCGTGGGTGATGTGGCATGAGGCCAGCGGTAATATACCGTTGATCCCATGCCGCGATTTTGTGGGGCTCACTTGTAAGCCCACACAATCGCCAGGATGTACCCATACGTCCATTTGCGGGAACACACTTCCCGCTAGGACGTATGGGTACGTCCCATGTTGAAAAGTGTTTTCTCACCATGCTGTTTCACAGATTCCCCATCTTGTTGTTTTTTTATTTATATCATTTTGTAAAACTCCTCTATGTACATGACTTCCTGACTTGTTTCTCAGACCTCCTCTCTGTGAGCTATCATAGAACAGCAGTGACCATTACTTGATAGTTTTTTTTCCAGGCTGACTATAGCCTAAGTCGTGTAAGGCTATGTTCACACGGCTTATTTGCGGGGCGCAATTATGTCCCACAATTACGCCGTGTGGACGGGGGCGGGACGGCAGCGGGGGTGGGAGCGGGGGGCCGGCACCTCGCCGGCCCCTAGACTTTAATTACCAGCAGCGCGTATACGTCGCTGGTAATTCACATGTCACTTATCTCCCCCCGCGGCGTATTCGCCGAGCAGGGAGAGGAGACGTAAAC
>JAODAL010034429.1:0-44253 GCA_025379985.1 Phyllomedusa bahiana
GGTCAGGACCCCCCCCCCCTGGAATCAAACCCCTCTGGTGGGCTGCCCCCCCCCCCCCCCCCCCTGGAATCGATCCCTTTTGTCACGCCTCCCCCTGGAATCGACCCTCGGGTGGGGGCCCCCGCTGGAATTTGACCTCTGGTCAGTGCCCCCACCCCCCCCCCTGGAATCGACTCCTTGGGTGTGGCCCCATGAATGCCATTGTATTTTTCTGATTCAACGATATTTATTAGAATAAAAGTCATTACAAAGCATAGACATGCAGAATAAAAATGTCTGTAAATGCAACAGGCGTACATCAAAATGACACCAACAATGACGGTGAAGAGAGTAAAATGTAACAACATGTCGCAATAATAAATTGACAAAGAATGCTGAGGGGCCACTTCTATACCCATATTGAAAGATGATACGAAGGAAGGGAAATGTCCGTATCTGAATGTGTTCAGTGCTGTATAGAATCAACAAGCAAACAAGAAAAATAACAAATGGAGTAAGTCTAATACCTAATCCTGAGGCAAAAAAATTTACAAGTACTTGGCCTCTGCATCAAAAGGACTCGAACGGTCCAAAGTTAGAACATTAATCAAGGACGTGCGTTTCGGCCATCGGACGGACCAACAAAACACACACCACAACATTATTAATATTATTATTATCAATGGCGCTGTACATTCGAGGGGGTTACATACATTACATAAGTTAAACGAGTACAGTGATAAGGGATAATGACAATTGGCACGACAGAGGGAGAGAGGCCCCTACCCATGAGGGCTTCCCAATCTACAAGGAGGGGGAAAGAGACAGGAGGTGAGGGGCCCAGAAATGTCTGTGGAGGAAGTAGTTGAAGTTTAGTGAAGGTTGTAGGCAAGCCTGAAGAAATGGGTTTTGGTTGCTTTTGAAGCTGGTGAAAGTGGAGGAGAGTCTGATGTGTTGGGGCAGTGAGTTCCAGAGTGTGGGTGAAGCACGAGAGAAGTCTTGGAGACGGTTGTGGGAGGAGTTGACACGGGGAGAGCAGAGGAGAAGGTCCTGAGAGGAGCGGAGATTGTGTGAGGGGAGGTATCTAGAGATGTATGGATGAGAGAGGTTATGGAGAGCCTTGTAGGTCATGGTTACTAACTTGAAATGAATTCGCTGGGCAATGGGAAGCCAGTGAAGGGATTGGCAGAGGGAGAGGCAGGGGAGTAGCGAGGGAGAGAGGTGGATAAGACGTTTCAGCAGAGTTAAGGATGGTATTGGGGGGAGCGAGGGTGCTAGCTGGGGAGGCCACTGAGAAGGATGTTGCAGTTGTCTAGGGGGAGATTTACGAGGGCGTGGACCAGCGTTTTTGTGGTGTCATAGTTGAGGAATGGGGCGGATGCGGGGAGTGTTTTTCAGGTGGAGGCGGCAGGCAGAGGCGAGGGTTTGGATGTGGGGTTGAAAGATAAAAAGAGTCTAGGAATTACCCAAGACAGCGGGCTTGGGGGAACAGGTGAGAGTGTAGAGCCCTTGACTGTAAATTTGAGGATAGGGGCAGGGGTAGAGTTGGATGGTGGAAAGATGATGAGTTCAGTTTTCTCCACATTTAGTTTTAGGAGACGTGAGGAGAAGGAGGAGATGGACGACAACATCTCACATATACCACACACACTCATAACAAAAGAGAAAAAAAAAAGGGGGGGGGCGGAAAGGGAGGTAATTATGGCAAGGGGCAAGAGGGAGGGGGATAGAAGGGAACGATGTAAAGGCATCTATGGGCAGCAGACGAGTCCCATGGTCTCAGAGGTTGCTTCCTGTCCGCACACTAAGGGATTGAAACAGGAGCCCACGTCCTGACTAATAGTCTGGCTCGGTCTTCCGTGGTGGCTAAGAGTTCTTCCATATGGTGAATATTGGAAACCTCCACAAACCAGTCCTCGATAGAAGATGGTTCAGATGATTTCCACCTTCTCGGAATAACGGTTTTCGCTGCCTGGAGCAAGTGTTGTAGTAGGGATTTTTTATAGGTTGGGGCTCCAAGGTCAAACATAAACAAGAGAGCCACTTCGGGAGTCTTTGGAATAGACAGGCCCGAAATGTCCCTAAGGACATCATATATCGCGTTCCGCCATTTGCATTTTACGTGATGTGAGCTTAGTCTCTTCAGTGAGGATCAGTTATTCCCCAAAGGCTTTTTGTCACTTTGGGTGAATTTTCTGGGTCTGTAGCGTCCCCGCTTGCCCTTGCACATGTCGCATACTCTAGGTGTGGTGTTTTTCTTTCCATAGACCTCTGTTGTTTTTTCATCTAGGATAGGCTGTCCCCACACGTCCCTCATTGCTGTCAGGAGTAAAAGGGATGATTCATCAGAGTTACAAAAACAGACGATTATCAACTTCTGCATCAAGGGTGGTGGGATTTCTAAAACTGCTAAATTTGTGACCTATTGGTGGCTGCTGTGGTGAAAGTGTGTAGACAAATAGTGCCATTGAGAATAAGCCTTGTGTAAGCTGCAGAGCATCGCGCGCCTCTGAAGAGATGGGAACATCTGCTATGAAGATGCAGGGGAGCAGCTCACCACCAAAATGGCCCAGGGGGCGACCAGACATGTGTCTAACACAGCGAAAACCCATTGTAGGGGCCCCCGGAGGTGGATGTCATGCACCTCTGCTAACCCCCACTTTTGGGGGTTGGAGCAGAGAGATGTCAGCACCTCTGAAACCCCTACTGTGTTGGGGCCGGGAGCAGGGAGTCACTCCCCTCTGAAACCCTACTGTGTAGGGGGCCCGGGGAACACGGATGACACTGACCTCTGCTAACCCTACGTGTTGGGGCCCCCGGAGCAGACGGAGCACTGCCCTTTGCTTACCCTAATTTTTGGGCCCCCGGAGCAGAGGGGATTCACGCACCTTTGCAAACCCTAAGTGAGGGGGCCCCGGAGCAGACAGATTCACTGCACCTTTGCTAACCCTAGTGTTGGGCCTGGAAAACAATGTCACTGCCCCCTCTGCTTAACCCACTGCGTTGGGCCCCTGGAGCAGACAGTTCACTGCCCCTTGCTACCCTACTGTGTAGGGGGCCCAGAGCGAGATGTCCTTTACCTCTGCTAACCTAGGGTTTTTGGGGCCCTGGAGCAGAGATGACTGCCCCTATGTACCCTTTGAGGGGGCCCCGGGGAGCAGAGGATGTCATGCACCTCTGCAACCTTGTGTAGGGGGCCCCGGAGAGAGGGTGTCAGCACCTTGCTCCCCCACTGTGTGGGGGGCCTGGAGCAGACGGATTCACTGCACCTCTGCAACCTATGTGATGGGGGACCGGAGAGACGGATGTCACGCAATCTGTAACCCACTGTGTTGGGGCCCCGGACAGCGGATGCCCTGCACCTTGCAAACCCTATGGTAGGGGCCCCTGGAGCAACAGATGTATTTACCTTGAAAAACCCCTACTGTTATGGGACCCTGGAGCAACGGATGTCACTGCACTTCTGCTACCCACTGTGTATGGGCCCAGGCAGAGGGATGCACTTTCCTCTGTAACCTTGTGTAGGGGCCCCGGAGCAGAGGGGATGTCCCCCGCACCTCTGCTTGTTGTCTCTATCCCCTCCAGCAATGGGGGCCCCTGGATGGGGTTTGGCCTATGGCCCCCCCAGCAGTGTGGGGCCCCTGGTGGTGGGTTGGCTTATGGCTCCCCCACAGTTGGGGCCCCTGGAGTTGGGGGTTTATGCTCCTAAGGGGGGTGGGGGGGCCCCCTGGAGGGGGTTTTGGTCAATGGACCCTCACAGCTTTGGGGCCCTGGATGGGGGTGGGCTCTATGGACCCCAAAGCTGTGGGGCCCGGGGTGTAGTGTTTGCTCTATGGCCCCTCCACAGCTGGGGCCCCCCTGGTGGTAGTTTTTGCTCTTGGCCCCTCCAGCAGCTGGGGGGCCCCGGATGGTGGTGTTGGTCTAGGGACCCTTCAGCAGCTGTGGGAGCCCCTGGATGGTAGTTTTGGGCTTAAGGACCTCAGCACTGGGGGCCCCTGGGATGGTGGTGTTGGTTATGGCTTCCCCAGGCTGTGGGAGCCCTGGTGGGGTTTTGGCCTATGGACCCCCGGGTGGGGGCCCCCTGGATGTTGGTGTTGGCCTTTGGACCCCCCAGAGTGTGGTCCCCCGGGATGGGGGTGTTGGCCCTATGGACCCCAGCAGCTGGGGGCCCCCTGGTGGTGGTGTTGGTCTATGGACCTTAGCAGTGTGGACCCCCTGGAGGGGGGGTTTGGCCCCAGGCCCCTCCGCAGTTGGGGGGGCCCCGGATGGTGGTGTTGGCTCTATGGCCCCTCCAGGCTGGGGAGCCCGGTGGGGGTTTGGGGCCCCTGGCCCCCCAGCACTGTGGGGGCCCCGGGGGGGTTTTTGGGCTTATGGACCCCCGCGCTGTGGGTTGGATGGGGGGTTTTGGCTTACGGACCCTCCAGAGCGGGGGGACCCTGGTGGTGGTGTTGGTCTACGGCCCCCCAACCGGGGGGCCCCTGGATGTTGGTTTTGGGCCCCTATGGACCCTCCACCAGCTGTGGGTCCCGGGATGGGGGTTTTGGCTTATGGACCCTCCAGCACGGGGGACCCCGGGGTGGTGTGACTCTATGGCCCCTCCAGCAGTGTGGTGCCCTGGATGGGTTTTTGGCCTAGGGACCCTCCAGCACTGGGGTTCCCGGGATGGTGGTTTTGGCCCTATGGCCCCAGCAGGTTGGGACCCCGGTGGGGTGTTGGATATGGACCTCCCGTGGGGGGCCCCCTGGTGTTGGTGTTGGCCCTATGGACCCTCCACGTGTGGGATGCTTTGGGCTCCAGTACCCGTGAAAAACCACTAGTAACTTAGGGATCACCCCCCCGCACAAAGTGATGTCGTGCTCCATGCAGAGAACATTTTTCTTGCTGGTTTAACTTCCTAAAGTTATACTTTCATGAGGGCCCTTTTTGGGGGGGGGACTTTTTCAGCACAACAGAAACACTGGGTCAACACAAACAGAGGACTCTTCCTGCAAACGATGATTTATTCAAAACCTGCTAGATTTTCCTTCATCAGTTAAAGGCACCAGCGGGCTCAAAAGGGGGTTGGTTAATTCATTTTTAAAGGATTCATGTTTTATGCAGCAAATGCGCTGCAGCAATTACACAGGCTCCTGCAGAACGTGATGTTTTATGAAGCTGGGAAGGTACTGCTCAATAATGTGTCCTAATGTATGCGCTGCAAATTAAATAATGTTTATGGCTTTTGTTATAAAGAATCAATTTTATACTTTACTTTACTCCCATGAAGGTGAGGGGCACAGATAAAAACGGTTTATTCCCGCATGAAAAAGGGTTTAAACAAAGATCCTGCATGGATAATTTTTTTTTTTGTATGATAGTCCTTTATATGGACCATTAGGAGGTTATATTTGATAATCCCACACCTCAGGGGATACTGGATTATCTGACTCTCATGGTCCATATATAGCTCACATTTTTAGTTATACAGAGGGAATAGGGCTTTCACAGCCATTTCTCGGATGAACACGGACAGAGGCCCGTGCCTATGGCGGCGAAGTTTAGAGGGCGGCACAAAAACAAGTAATAAAATGTTAAAAAATAAATACAAAATGTGTTGCTCCCAACTGATGATAGTCACATCTTCTAAACCCTCCTCTAACGCACAACTATCCCGCCTTTACCAATATTCCTGGGAGAACGGCAAGCACAGTATGTATCATACAACACATGGCATAAGGAACTCTGAAACTCATTGATCCATGTATAGATCAAGTGCTCTGCTGTTTCTGAAAAATGTGTAACCTGTTGGTGGCTGCTTTTTTTTTGATACAGAGAGGACAGGGCTGAACAGGGACAGAGGCCTGTGCCTATGGCGGCAAAGTTTAGAAGGCGGCACATAAAATAAGTAAAAAAAAAAAAAATACAAAATTTGTTGCTCCCAACTGCATTATAGTCACATCTCCTAAACCCTCCTCAAACGCACAACTAACCCGCCTTTACCAATACTCCTGGGAGAAAGCAGAGAACCACATTTATCCTACACCACGTAGTATAATGGACTCTGAAACTCCTTGATCCATGTATAAATCGAGTGATCTGCTGTTGCTGTAGCTCACAATTTTTTTGATACAGAGGGAATAGGGCATTGACAGTTATTTATCGGATGAACAGGGACAGAGGCCCGTGCCTATGGCAGCAAAGTTTAGAGGGCGGCGCAAAAACAAGAAATTAAAAAAAAAATAAAAAATGTGTTGCTCCCAACTGATGATAGTCACATCTTCTAAACGCTCCTCTAACGCACAACTATCCCGCCTTTACCAATATTCCTGGGAGAACGCCGAGCACAGTATGTATCATACAACACGTGGTATAAGGAACTCTGAAACTCATTGGTCCATGTATAGATCAAGTGCTCTGCTGTTTCTGCAAAATTTGTCACCTGTTGGTGGCTGCTTTTTTTTATACAGAGAGGACAGGGCTGAAAAGGGACTGAGGCCCGTGCCTATGGCGGCAAAGTTTAGAAGGTGGCACAAAAAATAATAAAAAAAAAAAAACTAAATTTGTTGCTCCCAACTGCATTATAGTCACATCTCCTAAACCCTCCTCTAACACACAACTATCCCACCTTTACCAATATTCCTCGGAGAAAGCAGAGCACAGCATGGATTATACACCACGTGGTGTAAGGTACTTTGAAATTCCTTGGTCCATGTATAGATCAAGTGCTTTGCTGTAGCTCACAATTTTTTTTGATACAGAGGGAATACGGCATTGACAGTTATTTCTCGAATGAACAGGGACAGAGGCCTGTACCTATGGCGGCAAAGTTTAGAGGGCGGCTCAAAAACAAGTAAAAAAAATAAATATAAAATTTGTTACTCCCTGCTGTATGATAGTCACATCTTCTAAACCCTCCTCTAATTCACATGCATCCTGCTCTTACCAATATTCCTGGGAGAAAGCCGAGCACAGCATGTATCATACAACACATGGTATAAGGGACTCGTCATACACAGTCATTTCTTAGATGAACAGGGATAGAGGCCCCTTCCTATGGTGGCAAGGTTTGGAAGGCGGCGCATAAAACAAGTAAAAAAAATGTTAAAGAATAAATGCAAAATTTTATACTCTGAGCTGCACAATAGTCACATCTTCTAAACCCTCCTCTAACGCACACCTATCCCGCCCTTACCAATATTCCTGGGAGAAAGCCGAGCACAGTATGTATCATACAACACGTGATATAAGGGACTCTAAAACTCCTTGGTCCATGTATATATTGAGTGCTCTGCTGTTGCTCATAATTTTTTTGATACAGAGAGAACAGGGCATTCACAGTGCTTTCTCGGATGAACAGGACAGAGGCCCGTGCCTATGGTGGCAAAGTTTAGAGGGCGGCACATAAAACAAGTTAAAAAAAAAAATGAAAAAAAATAAATACAAAATTTCTTACTCCTAGCTGTACGATCGTCACATCTTCGAAAACCACCTCTGATGCACACCTATCCCGGCCTTACCAATATTTCTGGGAGAAAGCCGAGCACAGCATGTATTATACACCCCATGAAACTCCTTGGTCCATTTATACATCAAGTGCTTTGCTGTTGCTGTAGCTCACAATTCTTTTGATACAGAGAGGACAGGGCTGAATAGGGACAGAGGCCCGTGCCTATGGCGGCAAAGTTTAGAGGGTGGCGCATAAAACAAGTAAAAAAAAAAATTTTAAAAAATAAATTCAAATTTGATACTCTGAGCTGCACAATAGTCACATCTTCTAAACCCTCCTCTAATGCACACCTATCCCGCCCTTACCAATATTCCTGGGAGAAAGCCGAGCACAGTATGTATCATACAACACGTGGTATAAGGGACTCTGAAACTCCTTGGTTCATGTATAGATCAAGTACTCTGCTGTTGCTGTAGCTCACAATATTTTTGATACAGAGGAGACAGGGCATTCACAGCCCTTTATCAGATGAACATGGACAGATGCCCTTGCCTATGGCGGCAAAGATTAGAAGGCTGCGCATAAAACAAGTAAAAAAAAATTAAAAAATAAATACAAACTTTGTTACTCCCTGCTGCATGCCCTTACCAATATTCCTGAGTGAACGCCGAGCACAGCATTTATCTTACACCACATAGGATAATGGACAGCATGTGTCATACAACACATGGGATAATGGACTCTGAAACACCTTGGCCCATTTATAGATCAAGTGCTTTGCTGTTGCTGCCACTTACTTTTTTGATACAGAGAGGACAGGCGTGAAAAGGGACAGAGGCCTGTGCCTATGGCGGCAAAGTTTAGAAGGCGGCGCATAAAACAAGAAAAAATGAAGAAAAAATTACTACTCCCTGTTGCATGATGGTCATGTCTTCTAAACCCTCCTCTAACGCACACCTATCCCGCCCTTAGCGATATTCCTGGGAGAAAGCTGAGCCCAGTATGTATCATACAACACTTGGGATAAGAGACTCTGAAACTCCTTGGTCCACGTATATACTGAGTGCTCTGCTGTTGCTGTTACTCATAATTTTTTTGATACAGAGAGGACAGGACTGAACAGGGACAGAGGCCCGTGCCTATGGCGGCAAAGTTTAGAGGGTGGCGCATAAAACAAGTAAAAATGAAAAAATACTACTCCCTGCTGCATGATAGTCATGTCTTCTAAACCCTCCTCTAACGCACACCTATCCCTCCCTTAGCAATATTCCTGGGAGAAAGCCGAGCACAGTATGTATCATAAACCACGTGGATGAACAGGGACAGAGGCCCGTGCCTATGGCGGCAAAGTTTAGAGGGTGGCACAAAAACAAGTAAAAAAAATTTAAAAAAATAAATACAAAATTTGTTGCTCCCAACTGATGATAGTCACATCTTCTTCTAAACCCTCCTCTAACGCACAACTACCACGCCTTTACCAATATTCCTGGGAGAACGCCAAACACAGCATGTATCATACAACACGTGGTATAAGGGACTCTGAAACTCCTTGGTCCATGTATAGATCAAGTGCTTTGCTGTGCTGTAGCTCACAATTTTTTTGATACATAGAAGATAGGGCTGAATAGGGACAGAGTCCCGTGCCAATGGCGGCAAAATTTAGAAGGCGGCGCATAAAACAAGTAAAATAAAAAAAAAAAAATACTCCCTGCTGCATGTTGGTCATGTCTTCTAAACCCTCCTCTAACGCGCACCTATCCCGCCCTTAGCAATATTCCTGGGAGAAAGCCGAGCACAGTATGTATCATAAACCACGTGGATGAACAGGGACAGAGTCCCGTGCCAATGGCGGCAAAGTTTAGAGGGCGGCACAAAAAACAAGTAAAACATTTTTTAAAAATAAATACAAAATTTGTTGCTCCCAACTGATGATAGTCACATCTTCTAAACGCTCCTCTAACGCACAACTATCCCGCCTTTCCAATATTCCTGGGAGAACGCCGAACACAGCATGTATCACAACACGTGGTATAAGGGACTCTGAAACTCCTTGGTCCATGTATAGATCAAGTGCTTTGCTGTTGCTGTAGCTCACAATTTTTTGATACAGAGGGAATAGGGCATTGACAGTTATTTATCGGATGAACAGGGAAAGAGGCCTTTGCCTATGGCGGCAAAGTTTAGAGGGCGGTGCAAAAACAAGTAAAAAAAATGTTAAAAAATAAGTACAAAATTTGTTGCTCCCAACTGATGATAGTCACGTCTTCTAAACGCTCCTCTAACGCACACCTATCCCGCCTTTACCAATATTCCTGGGAGAATGCCGAGCACAGTATGTATCATACAACATGTGGTATAAGGGACTCTGAAACCCCTTGGCCCATGTATAGATCAAGGGCTCTGCTGTTGCTGTAGCTCACAATTTTTTTGATACCTAGAGGATAGGGCTGAACAGGGACAGAGGCCTGTGCCTATGGCGGCAAAGTTTAGAAGGCGGCGCATAAAACAAGTAAGAATGAAAAAAAAATAGCTGTGTAAATTTGTGGCAACACCAATAGATCCGGATACAGCTTTTGGGTGAATCCACACAGGTCAGACTTGCTGTCAATTTATTTCAGCCGCAGTCTGCTCATTTTGTCGCAGACTGACCGTGGATTTCACCACCTACCTTTTATATAGAGATTAAGGGCCACATGTATGACAACTATTTCGGCCTAAGACTCACTTTTTTGCCCATAGGTTACTATAGGCAAAAAAAGTGAGTTTTAGACCGAAACAGTTTTCATACATATGGCCCTAAATTCACGTGTAAAAAAAATGCAGATTTTACAGAATTTACAGCAAAAAACAAAAGATTCTACTGCATGTGGACTCCTCCCCAATGGAGTATATTCCGACCAAGTGCCCGGGGCAGCACCTGTCCCCGAAAACCTAAATCATCGAAGACATTAGTTTACACAATTTGCGGTATGTGCAATCTATAGGCTATTTTAAAAAAACGGGAAAAACCCTACAAGAAAAAAACATGAAAAATATATATAGGTTTTTTTTTGCTATCAAAGGGGAACGTTTGCTAAAAATAGCATACGGTAAAAAGGTCACATTGCAGGTATGTAAAATTGCATACACGTTTCAGTGCGGTCTATGGGAACATGACTTATACCTGAGTTATGTCGCTCGCACACACCCATCCACAGGGCAATGACCTCAGCTGGCAGCCACAAGTTTTTCTACAGCAGTTATGGGAAATAGTCCTGGTCACGGTTAGAGCACTGCTTATTTTTTTCTGAATATTTTTTTTCCATTGCCATAGAAGTAGGACATGTGGGGTCAGCAGCGGGCTAGGAGGAACACCGCAGCTAGTCCTGAATAGCATAGCATAGTCAAAGGCAGCACAGGGCCACACATAGGGGGTAGGCTGTGGACCTTCCATTCAGATTTGCAGATGGAAAATCTGCTTCTCCTAATTCCCCTGCAATGGGGATGAGATTTTAATATATATATATATATATATATATATTTCCTGCATCAACACTGAGCCGCAGATTTTGACACCCGGCAGATTTTGAACATAGACTCTGATGGCCTATCCATAGAACATTCTATCCAGGTGTGATAGGTGTTGGTTCCACCTCTGGGACCCGCACCCATCTCCGGAACGGGCTCTCGACAGTGTCGTCACCTGACTCTCCAATATTGAGTCTTCTATTTTTTGTCCCTCCCCAGCCCTCTTAAAGGGGTTTTCTCACCACACTGTTTCACAGCCAGCTTTAGACTTACACTTCCTGTTCAGGCTGTGGGTGGTTCTATAGTAGTGATTAGCATATCCGCTTTGCTATTTCTAGTTATTCCTGTTACAGTGGCATGAATGCAGGAGATTTATCATCTGTAGTGTACAAAGATACAGAACTCTCAGGCTTAAAAATTGTCATTAACTTAGATAAAAAGCTCCTGTGCTAGAGATAGGACTCAGTAGGGAGTGACTGAACATGTTCAAAAGGCTTCTTAGGTTATGTTCACACGGCGTAATTCCGGGGCGCATTTTGCCACGTAAGGGCGCTGCAATACGCCTGAAATGCAAACAGCAATTAATAACTCTCATATAGAGCTATGAATTAAAGGGGTTGTCTCACTACAAGGATTGCTGCTTTTTATGTTAAAGATCTTGCAATAACAAGTCACTTTGCAATATGTGTCCATTAACAGTGTCCTACCTTTTTTTTTTTCTTTTGGTGCATAATAGCAAAAAAGAGTGAAAATAGCGCATCAAAATGCGTGCAATAATAAGCCGTGCACTTTTTTTTTTGCAGTAGCAGAAAGGGTGCAATAAACTACACCTGTTTTCGTAAAGCAAACTAATCCCCATCCGTCAATCAGACCTGAATGTCACTTTTTTGTGCACATTTTGATGTTACTGAAAAAAAAATTACATTTCGAGCAAAAAAAAACATTTGAACCCAGTTGTCGTGTCAAAATCTGCGCAAAAAAAGTTACATTAAGGTCCCATTGACGTAAATGGAAATAAGCGTGCGTTAGGCACACCATGTGCCATGTTACACGCTGCACGAGAATACAGAAGCCTAGGACCGTATTCAACAGGTAAAGGAACCAAAACAAGGGGAAAATACAATGAAGTTACCAAACTGAAAAAAACGGTATGAAAATAAGCAGCAAAAGACATTGGGCCTTATGTATGAAAACTGTCTAGGAGTAAGACGGTCTTTGTTGCCCATAGCAACCAATCAGAGCCCATAGCAACCAATAAGAGCCCATAGCAACCAGTCAGATCCCATAGCAACCGATCAGAGCTCATAGCCACCAATCAGCCCATAGCAACCAGTCAGAGCCCATAGCAACCGATCAGAGCTCATAGCCACCAATCAGCCCATAGCAATCAGTCAGAGCCCATAGCAACCAATCAGAGCTCATAGCAACCAATCAGAGCTCAGCTTTCATTTCATATAGTGCTCTGGGAAAATGAAAGCAGCTCTGATTGGTTGCTATGGGCTCTGATTGGTTGCCATGGGCTCTGATTGGTCGCTATGGCCTCTGGTTACTATGAGCTCTGATTGGTCGCTATGGCCTCTGGTTACTATGAGCTCTGATTGGTCGCTCTGGGCTCTGATTGGTTGCTATGGGCTCTGGTTGCTATGACTTTTGGTTACTATGAGCTCTGATTGGTTGCTCTGGGCTCTGATTGGTCGCTATGAGCTCTGATTGGTCGCTATGAGCTCTGATTGGTCGCTATGGGCTTTGATTGGTCGCTATGGGCTCTGATCGGTTGCTATGGGCTCTGGTTGGTCGCTATGGGCAACAATGCCAATCTTACTACTTGACGGTTTCCATACAGAAGACCCATTAAATGAAGAAAGTGCGTGTAAAAACCCATGAAAAACCATGTTTACAATCAAGTGTTTCTCATGAGAAATAAGCGCTTACTTCACTGCAAAAAATAAGCCGTGAACATGTCCTCCATTGGGAAGAAGCGTGCATCAGGCACACAGCTGCGCTTTTTTGTGCAGGTTGCGCACTGCACAAGAATACAAGCGCGCGATTATGATCAGTCCGTCAATGCGCCAAAAAAAGTGTGAAATATCATGAAGTTCTCTATCCTGAGAGCAACCCATAAAAACCTGCAGCAAATGAAGAAAGTGCATAAACATGCATTCAAAAGTCTACCCACAGACGCGCGCTTATTTCACTGCAAAGCAAGTAAGTTGTGTGAACGCGGCTGTTTCCCTTCCTGATGTTGCCACCACCGCGTCTCCTCCTCGCTCGCTCTGCTACAGAAACAAGAAATCCAATGACGGCGCAGGCGCTCGCTGAATACAGGCTTTGTGCACAGATTAGGAATCCCTACCTGCCGCAGTCACTGCCACAAGTTCTTGTGGTCAGGGGCGTAGCTATAGGAGGTGCAGAGGTAGCAGTCCCTACCAAGCCCTGCAGCCTGAGGGGGCCCAAAAGCCCTCCTGCCCCATAAGGAGACACCAGCATTGTAAGGGGCACAAGGTAGCTGGGGGGCCCATGTCACTTTTTGCACTAAGGTCCTGCAGCCTGAGGGTCCCAAAAGCTCTCCTGCCCCATAAGGAGACACCAGCATTGTAAGGGGCACATGGTAGCAGGGGGCCCCCATGTCACTTTTTGCATACCTCCCAACTGTCCCTATTTTGGAGGGACAGTCCCTATTTTTAACCCTTGTCCCTCTGTCCCTCTTAACTCTATAAATGTCCCTCTTTTTCATTTAGGAAACAGATTTGTATCAATAAACTGACGATCTTGCTGTAAAAAGTACCTGATTGCTTCCTCGCTGTATATTACATAACAACTTAATATCTCATCATTGGATACAAAGCAATCCTGAAAATGTCTCCCTTTTTGCCTGTCTAAAAAGTTGGCATGTATGTGTTTGGGCGGGGTTAGAGGAATGTCTTGGTGTGAGGTCATGTTTTTGGGTGTGGTTAGAGGCGTGGCCTGATGTGTCCCTCTTTGCAATCTCTAAAAGTTGGGAGGTATGCTTTTTGCACTAAGAACCTGTAGCCTGAGGGGGCCCAAAAGCCCTCCTGCCCCATAAGGAGACACCAGTATTTTAAGGGGCACATGGTAGCTGGGGGCCCCCATTTCACTTTTTGCACTGAGGTCCTGCAGCCTGAGGGTCCCAAAAGCCCTCCTGCCCCATAAGGAGACACCAGCATTGTAAGTGGCACAAGGTAGCTGAGGGCCTCCATTTCACTTTTTGCACTAAGGCCCTGTAGCCTGAGGGTGCCCAAAAGCCCTCCTGCCCCATAAGGAGACACCAGCATTGTAAGGGGCACAAGGTAGCTGGGGGCCCCCATTTCACTTTTTGCACTGAGGTCCTGCAGCCTGAGGGTCCCAAAAGCCCTCCTGCCCCATAAGGAGACACCAGCATTGTAAGGGGCACATGGTAGCTGGGGGCCCCCATTTCACTTTTTGCACTAGGACCCTGCAGCCTGACGGGGGCCCAAAAGCCCTCCTGCCCCATACGGAGACACCAGCATTATAAGGGGCACAAGGTAGCTGGGGGACCCATGTCACTTTTTGTACTAGGGCCCCCGGAGCTTCAAGTGACGCCTCTGAATCAAGTAGCTTCAATTAGGAAAGCAATAAGTGAAAATGAGGGTTATCACCTCCGGGAGAGAGTTTCGCTGATTTTGCGATTCTTCACCATCAACCTCCTAATGACCCTAATTAGTCCCTGTATGTGGCCAATAATAGCGGAAGGCGGCAATAAAACCTCTAAGGCTCGGTGCACAGGACTTTGATTTTTTATTGCATTGAAGTAAGCGCTTACTTCACAGGAGAAACGCGCAGAAGAGGATGAAGTCCTCCTGGAGGTTTTCTTGTATGAAAGGCGACATGGCCGGAGTCTCTGACACGGATAGCGGATAGACCCTGCCCCAGAGTGGAATAGTATTGGGCAGCAGGTCTATAGGGCAGTCCTACGGGCGATGAGCATACATGCCTACTCTCCCGTTTTTGGCGGGGGGGTCCCGCTATTTGGGGTCCCCTCCCGGGGGAGTTGGCATTTCTCCCGCCGCCAGCTGGCGGCGGGGGTCCTTTAAATGGCCGCGGTGCTGGAGTAGCGCTGGTGCGCTACTCTGGCGCCGCCGGTCCGTTCCCACAGGCGGGTGAGGCGGGCGCTGCGCCCGCTTCACCCGCCCGGAGTCTCGCTGAGCAGGGAGGAGGCAGGAGGGATCGCTCCCTCCTCCCCCTGTATGTCCGGCGCCGCTGTCCGGCGCCGTACACACGTCAGCGTCACAGGGGAAGTGACGCGCGGCTGCTCTCACTTGCCCTGTGACTCTGATGTCCAGGAGCGGGCCGCTCTGCAGGAGCCTGGTCAGGTAAGTGGATTTTATTATTTTATTGTTATTAGATGTAGGGGGGGGCACAGTCTGGCTACAAGGGGGGGGTCTACCTCGCTACAATGGGGGCAATACCTGGCTACAATGGGGCAATACCTGGCCACAGAGGGGGCACGACCTGGCTAACAATGCGGGCACTACCTGGCTAACAATGCGGGGCACTAACTGGCTACAACGGGGGCACTACCTGGCAACAATGGAGGCACTACCTGGCTACTAATGGGGGCACTACCTGGCTACTAAAGGGGGTACTACCTGGCTACTAAAGGGGGGGTCTACCTGGCAACAATGGAGGCACTACCTGGCTAACAATGGGGGCATGAGGTCACTACCTGGCTAACGATGGGGGCACTACCTGGCTACAGAGGGGGCACTACCTGGCAAACAAGGGGGGCATCTACCTGGCAACAGAGGGGGCACTACCTGAAAGCAATGGGGGCATCTACCTGGCCAACAGAGGGGGCACTACCTGGCAAACAATGGGGGCACTACCTGGCAAACAATGGGGGCACTACCTGGCAAACAATGGGGGGCATCTACCGGCTAACAAAGGGGGCATCTACCTGGCTAACAAAGGGGGCATCTACCTGGCTACAAATTTGGCTCTACCTGGCTACAGAGAGGGCATCTATTTGGCTACAAGGGGGCATCTACCTGCCTGTAAGGGGCACTACCTGGTTATGGGGGGCTACTACCTGGCTATAAAGGCATCTACCTGGCTTTCTTCCAAAGCCGTTATGCAGTTAGGTGGAGTAGGTGTGGCTTTTTGAAGGGCGTGGCATACCGTCAAGATGGGCGTGTCCATGCAAATTTTTGCCGCGCCGCGCTACGCGCGCCACCCACTAATATCACCTGCTTTTTCATTTTCAAAAGTTGGCAACTACAGCGATGAGGCAGAAGGGTCTCGGCCCGCTTCCCGGAGAAAACGTCGACCAAGTCTTGGTACTGAGTCAGCAGAGCCGGCAACGGCTTGGGAGGCGTCAGTGGAGAAGTGGAGCGTAGCAGACAAGGTGCGGAAAGGCAGTGAGAGTGGCAGTCAGGACCACAGTGTGCAACTTCACCCATTTACCCTGTTTCCCTGAAAATAAGACGCCGTCTTATATTAATTCTTGCTCCTAAAGATGCACTATGTCTTATTTTCAGGGGGTGTCTTATTTTTCCACAAATAAATTATAGCATGTTATACTAGTGTGTGTGTGTATATATGTATCTTAAAGTTTAGAGTTACAAACCATAGGATATATGTATCTGTGTGTGTGTCTGTGTGTGTGTGTGTCTCTGTGTGTGTGTCTGTGTGTATCTGTGTGTCTGTGTATGTGTGTATCTGTGTGTGTGTCTGTGTGTATCTGTGTGTATCTGTGTCTGTGTGTATCTGTGTGTGTCTGTGTGTATCTGTGTGTGTGTATCTGTCTGTGTGTATGTGTCTGTGTGTTTTTGTGTGTATGAGCCTGTGTGTCTGTTTGTGTCTGTGTGTATGTGTCTCTGTGTGTGTATCTGTGTGTGTATGTGTCTGTGTGTATCTGTGTGTGTGTATCTGTCTGTGTGTATGTGTGTTTTTGTGTGTATGAGCCTGTGTGTCTATTTTTGTGTCTGTGTGTATGTGTCTCTGTGTGTGTGCCTGTGTGTGTGTATGTGTCTGTATGTGTGTGTGTGTATGTGTCTGTTTGTATGTCTAGGTGTGTGTCCGTCTGTGTGTGTATGTGTCTGTTTGTATGTCTAGGTGTGTGTCCGTCTGTGTGTGTATGTGTCTGTTTGTATGTCTAGGTGTGTGTCCGTCTGTGTGTGTATGTGTCTGTTTCTATGTGTGTGTTTGATTCTGTGTATGTGTCTGTGTGTGTTTTTCTGTGTGTGTGTTTATGTCAGTATCATTGCTCTATTCTCCCCTCCATCCCTCACTTACTGTCTCCTGTCCTGGGATGTTTGGGACCTGTAATGATATCACAGTCACATGACCTCCCTGCACAGGTCCTTCAACCATCTAATGATTTCCGCTATGTCTTATTTTCAGGGGGTGCCTTAAATGAGGGAATTCAACAAAATCTCTGCTATGTCTTACTTTTGGGGGTGTCTTATTTTCGGGAAAACAAGGTAAGTACTGGAGCATGGCACTGCAGCCAAGGAAGACCCAGCAGAAGTTCCAAGGAAGAACAAGGCAAGATGTGGAACACTATATTTTCATTATGGAAGGCTTCTACTTGGAGCGTCAGGGGCACTGTCCGAAACTGAATGACGTCTTTTAGACATTTGCCACTAATGGAGGAGATGAACATGGGTCTTTCGAGGCGGACCCCCAAGAGGCGATACTTGGACAGCAGGGAGAAGTCCATGAAATTCCCGACAGAGCCTGAATCATGGAAAGCAGTGGCTTGGAACGAGGTATTAGGCAGGAGGTTAGTAGAGACTGGCATGGTGAGGTGTGGAGAGATAGCCTTTAGACCTACGGATACCTCTCCCATGTAGCCTAGTGGCGAGAGTTTCCCAGCCACAGCGGGCAGTCCTTAATGAAGTGCTCATAACTGCCGCAGTAGAAGCGGAGGCACAGTCAGGTGGACTCTATCCACTTTGCATGGCTTCATCCTTAGGAACCATTGGTGGAGGAAGTGGAGGCCTTCGAAACACCAGTGCGAGGCGTGGATGGCGTTGTAGCCAGCTGGTTTTGCCTTCTAAGGGAAGCTCTTGCTGTCTCTCAGAGAACTGTATGTCGATTCTAACAGCCAAACGAATAAGCTCGTCCATGGAAGTTGGAGGGTCTAGACCGGCTAGCTCGTCTTTAATTCTCCCCGCGAGGACTTGCCAGAAGGTAGCTACAAAGGCCTTGTTCCAGTTGAATTCTGGGGATAGTGTGCAGAATTGTACCGCATACTGGCCCACCATGGAGTCGCCCTGACAGACGCGGAGCAGAGAGTTGCTACAGCAGAAGACGCACGCCCAAGTTCCTCAAAAATTTTGTGGAACACTTGAATGTTCGCCGTCAAGTGGTCCCCTCAGTCACAAAGGTTGGCAGCCCATTCCAAGGCTTCGCAGGATAGGTGACTGATGATAAAGGCCACCTTGGCTCGCTCCGTGGGAAATTGTTGGCCGATCATCTCCATGTGGATGGAGCACTGGCTGAGGAAGCCAATGCACGTCATTGGATTACCATCATAGCGTGGTGGAAGAGACAGATGCAGCGTGGATCCCGAGGACAGAATTAAAACCACTACTGGCAGAGTGACCACTGACTGAGGTGCCGCTGTGGTTGTGGGCAGAAGGGCAGCGAGGTTCTGTATCATGGCGACCAGCTGATCAATCCGCTGATTCTAGGCTCTAGGCCACAGCAGTTGTGATGTCCATGATGTCACATAGAAGCACCTTGGTGGACTCCAAGGCCAGATTATACTGTCACGACAGGAGGTGGATTCACAGGACCACCACAAGCGGTGGCATAAGCCACACCAGGGAGAGGTGTCTAAGCCGCTCACGGGGTTCACCAGAGCCTGCCGCACGGTACAAAACCAGCAGGCAGAGGCGTAGTTGAGGACAGGCAGTAAGATCAGGGCAGGCAGCAGGCGATGTGGTCAGGAACCGTAAGCAGGAAGGTCCAGTACACAGATAATCCTAACTCACTCTCTCCATAGGACACCAATCATCTGAAAGAGAGTGAAGGAGGAGTCAGCAGGATATAGGGTCAGTGCCCGGCAATTTGCCAAATACCGGGGTGCTGGCCCTTTAAATCTTGCAGAGCTGCTACGTGCGCGCCATAGAGTGTGGGAATGTGCATGCCAGGACTCGGCAGGGTGGGAGAGGACAGCAGGATCTGGGTTAGGTGAGTACTGAGCTGCGTGGACCGGAGTAGAGTAAGCGGCTCCATGACTCCAACTTCACTGGTGGGCCCAAGAATGACCTCTACTGGTGGGTCCAAAGAATCATTTCCAGTGGTGGGTCCTAAGAATCATCTCCACTGGTGGGGCCCAAAGAATCAACTCCACTGGTGGACCCCAAGAATAAACTCCACTGGTGGGCCCCAAGAATGAACTCCACTGGTGGACCCCAAGAATGAACTCCACTGGTGGGCCCCAAGAATCCACTCCACTGATGGGCCCTGAGAATGAACTCCACTGGTGGCCCCAAGAATCCACTCCACTGATGGGCCCTAACAATCATCTCCACTGGTGGGCCCCAAGAATCATCTCCACTGGTGGGACCAAAGAATCATCTCCACTGATGGGGCCGAAGAATCAACTCCACTGCTGGGCCTCAAGAATCAACTGCAATGGTGGGCTTTAAGAATCAGCTCCACTGGTGGGCCCTCAAGAATCATCTCCACTGGTGGGCCCAAGAATCATCACCACTGGTGGTGCCCAAGAATCCACTCCACTGATGGGCCATAAGAATGAACTCCACAGGTGGCCCCAAGAATCCACTCCACTGATGGGCCCTAACAATCATCTCCACTGGTGAGTCCCAAGAATCAACTCCATTGGTGGGCTCCAAGAATCATCTCCACTGGTGGGCCCCAAGAATCATCTCCACTGCTGGGCCCCAAGAAACAGCTCCACAGGTGGTCACCAAGAATCAGCTCCACTGGTGGTCACCAAGAATCAACTCTACTGGTGGTGCCCCAAGAATCAACTCCACTGATGGGCCCCAAGAATCATCTCCACTGGTGGTCCACAAGAATCATCTCCACTGGTGGGCCCCAAGAATCAACTCCACTGGTGGGCCCCAAGAATCAACTCCACTGGTGGCCCCAAGAATCATCTCCACTGGAGGCCCCAAGAATCATCTCCACTGGTGGTCCCTCAAGAATCATCTCCACTGGTGGTCCCTCAAGAATCATCGTCACTGCTGACCCCAAGAATCACCTCCACTGGTGGGCCCCAAGAATCTTCTCCACTGGTGACCCCAAGAATCATCTCCACTGTTGGACCCCAAGAATTAGCTCTACTGGTGGGCCCCAAGAGTTAGCTTCACTGGTGGGCCACAGATACCCTAGTCCGACACTTCTTAAATTGGTGCATATATTCTCATGTAACATATAACAAAACACCTAACTACAGTGATGTTCCCTGAACTGAAAAACACATGAAAATATACCTCTAAAATATGTTTCAAAAAAAGCACACATAGGGCCACATCTATGAACCTGTTAAGGTCTAAAACTCACTTTTTTGCCCATAGAAACCTATGGGCAAAAGAGTGAGTTTTAGACCTAAACAGTTTCATACACGTGGCCCCAAAAGCGTAAAAATGTGTGAAAAACCTCATGTCTAGCCCTATCCATAGTGATAAACTACTGTTCCTATGGGATTTTATTCCTCTACAATTTATGCCGCTATCATTCAGCCTAATTTGGAGCAGACAATTTGCAGTTTTTTTGAAAATATCGTCAAACATTAAAAAGTTTCCAAATTCGAGAACTTTAAAACTTTTTTAATTGGCCGGGGCGACAGGGGCTTATGAATGGATTTAGCAGCCCGGTAATCTAGTCATTAAGCCTGGCCGCCTCCTATCATATACCTGCCAGCCCTAAGTACCGAGTCAAAATCTGATTGAGCGTCCACGGCGCCGGCTGTAAAGTTTTCGTACTTTGCGTCCTGGTTTCAGCTCGTTTATTAGGCTCTGTCTCCACTTCACAGAAAAACGTCCATTGCTTCAGCGTTTTTCAGTTTCTAAAAACGCTGGAAAAACTACTGAAAACATCTCCCATAGACTCTAATGTAAAACCCTCCTGCTGTCTGCACTGAGCTGCTTTTTTCTGCTCGTTTTTTTTACTGGTCGTCTTTTGCAACATGCTCTAAAAAACACCAGAGCCGGAAATTTACTACAGGAGTCTATGGAAAGCGGCGGACGTCTTTTGGCGCGTTTTTTGCCGCGATTTTTCAATGAAAACCCTCCCAGGAGACCCAAGTCCCCCCTATAGTGGGTGTTAATAAAGGTTATATCTTATCAAATCTGCATACAAGTGTCTGCTGTGTCCTTGTTTGTACCGTTCATAATAAAATGATCATGCTTTGGTCGCTAATGATTTTTGCGCAATTCATATTTTTTCACTAAAAATACATTTTTTTTTTTACGGATTTTGGCGTCAGAATCCATTTTTTTACAGATTTTGCCGCTGAAATCCGTGTAACATATTTTGCCGCTAATAAAGTTCTCTCGCTTCTGACGCTAAAAATACTTTTTTTTACGGATTTTGCCGCAAGAATCGTTTTTTTTTTTTTTTTTATACAGATTTTGGCGCTAAAATCCTTTACTTTACAGATGTTGGTGCTAATAAAGTTATCTCACTTCTGACGCTAAAATTACTTTTTTTTTTTTTTTACGGATTTTGGTACTAAAAACCTTTTCTTTACAGATTTTGCCGCTAGCAAAGTTATCTCACTAGTGACGCTAAAATACTTTTTTCTACGGATTTTGGGTCTTCTAAAGTTATCTTAACTTTGTTGCTAAAAAATACTTTCTTTTTATGGGTTTTGCCGCTAAAATACTTTTTTTACGGATTTCAGCGCTATGGTATTATTTTTCCGGATTTTGGCACTAAACTCCGTGTTTTTTTTTTAAGGATTTTGGTGCTAAAGTCTGTTTTTTTATGGATTTTGGCGCTAAAATCCTTAAAATCTGATTTTTTGCTGCAAAAGCAAAATAAGTATGTTAGTGCCAAAATCTGTAAAACCTTATTTTAGGGCCAAAATCCGTAAAAAAAAATATTTTTGGCGACAAAAGCGAGAACTTTATTAGTGCAAAAGTCCGTAAAAATACGGATTTTAGCACCAAAATCCGTTTAAAAAAAAGGGACTTTAGGGCCAAAATCTGTAAAAAAAAAATAAAAAAAAAGTATTTTTGGGGACAAAAGGGAGATAACTTTATTAGCGCCAAAATCCTTAAAATGACTTACAAGATGACAGATAAATGCAGTAATGTGCTTTACATCCCCTTTTGTAGGGCAGAGTTACATCCAATGGCTTAATTTATGCAGACATTAAAAAACAGGCTTGAAGACAAGTAAAAAACGCTTGTAAAAAACGCGCCAAAAAACGCAAATCACGGCAAAAAATGGCCGTTTTTTCAGCTGTTTTTGCCAGGAGGGGACAGAAAACTCAGTTTCATGAACGTTTTTAGTAGTTCGTTTTCAGGTCGTTTTTTGTCCACTGCAGGGGAGACAGAGCCTTAGACTCTTCTACCTTCCTTCTTCTTTTCCACTAATTCCAAATGCAATTTTTTTTTATTTTATTTTTTTTAGTCTAAACACAAGATTCATTTCCCCAGCTAAATATTTCCCATGAATAAGTCATTATTTGTAAGTACCAAAGGATAAAGAGGTTACAGCCATCAGGGCTCCACTCAACAGCTGCCTCCACTCGTGTCGACCTGAAGCCTGCATTCTGCTACAGGAAACCGCGGAGCGATTTTCGAGTAATTATCCCCAAATTTATAGTTATTATAAGATCCATCTGAGAGTCAAATCCAGTAAATTCCTGCAAGATGTAAATGACTCCTTGTTGCGCGCACGGGAAAATAATATGTGGGCTATGGAGCGGTTGCTTAGTTACTAAAATATATTCATGTCATGTTTTAAGTGAATGGAGGCAGCGTATATTTTATGATGTCAAATCAGGGCTAAAAATAAGTTGCAACTAAATGAGAAATTAGGCGTCCGTGACTATTATATCGAGGTAGGCGCCAAATATACATATGTCACCATGTGACCTATTCATTGGGGACTGGACAAGATTAAAAGGGGTTGTCCGGAGAGTAAAAAAAGGAAAAATTCAGAAAATTGCTTGTTTGGGTCGTCATTCATTTCTATGGGATGTTTTCCATACTAGTGCTTTTTCTGTGTTGTATGTAGCCTCCCTTCTCTGCGGCTGAGCAGCAGCATTTCTTGCTTAACCCCTTAAGCCCTAAGGCTATGTTCACACGGCTTAACTGCGGGACGTAATTACGCCGTGTGGACGGGGGCGGGGCAGGAGCGGGGGAGTGAGCGGGGGGGCCGGCACTTCGCCGGCCCATTGACTTGCATTACCAGCGGCGCGTATACGCCGCTGGTAATTCACATGTCACTTATCTCCCCGCCCGGCGGATTCGCCGACCAGGGAGAGGAGACGTAATCCATAGTTCTCTATGAGAACTGTGAATTACCGTAATGAATGGGCCGTTTTCAGCCCGTAATTTGCGCACTTCAGCGTGTAATTACGGACCGAAATACGGCCCCATTTTAAGCCGTGTGAACATGGCCTTAAGCCAAACGCCTGAAAAGTAGTTAATGACCAGAACATTTTTTTCGTTTTTGCCTCCTTGCGTTTCAACAGTTGTAACTTTTTTATTTTTTCAATGACGCAGCTGTACGAGGCCTCGTTTTATTCGAGACAAGTTGTACTTTATGGGGGAATAGTTTAAGTTCACTTATAAATAATTGTAGTATTTATTTATTTTTTATTTTTATTTTTTTTTTACACCATTCAAATTTCACACTTTATATCTTGTTAGATTTATTCTACAGGTTATTACGGTCGTGTGGATTCCTTATATTTGTAGGTTTTTTGTGTTTGTAATTTATGCACAATTAATTTTTTATTAAATATTTATTTTTTATTTTCTTATTTATTTTCTTCTTTTTTTTTTACACTTTTTTTTTTTTTTTTACTCCCATGAAGGGAGAACTGTTTTTTACATTTTTTTTAAAAAAATGTTTTATACTTAGAATGTATTAGCATATATGAATATGCTAATACATTCTAATCTGTGTCACTTTGACACAGGCAGTGATCAGGGCAGCACACAGTCTGTCCTGGTCACTGGCTTAGTACACAGACAGCTCTGGGGCTACTCGAGGTCCCCAGTGCTGACTGTGCAGCCGTTCCCCGGGCTCTGTCGGTTCACCGGGTGTTCCGATCACCCGACAGAGCAGCACCGCCGCAATCAAAGGGTTAAAGCACTGGGATGCGGAGGTTTCCCCTGCTACCCGATGCTCGCAGGGGATGTTCGGGGCTGTGTAGTACAGCCCCGATCACTGCGCAATTGAGGCGCCGGGCGCCGCAAACTCCGATGTCTGCAGAGACGTCTAAAGTTGTCGGGCGGTCGTTAACTCCTTAACGACCGCTTGCCGACTTTTTGACATTGGGCATTGCAAGTCGTTCGTCTTCTGACGTCGCTGCAGACACTGGGGGTTGTGGCACCTAAGCTCCCTGGCGCTTAACCCTTTGATTGCCGCAGTCAGTGACCACCACGTAATCAAAGGGCTTTCCCCTGCTCTGTCAGGTGATCAAGACTCCCGGTGGCCCAACAGAGCCAGGGGAACGGCTGCATAGTCAGCTCTGGGGACCTAGAGTAGACACAGGGCTGTCTGTGTAACAAGCCTACAGTAAAGGCACACTGTGTGCTGCTCTGACTGCAGCCTGTGTCAAACTGACACAGATGATAACATATTAGCATATATGAATATGCTAATACATTACTGCGTGTAAAAAAAATGACTTCATGGGATTTAAAAAAAAGTTTAAAAAAAACAAGAAAGTGTAGAAAAAAATTAACTCAAATAAAAAATATTTAATAAAAAATTATTGTGCATACATTACACACACAAAACTACATATATTAGTTATCCACACAACCTAAATAACCTATAGAGTTGATCTAATAAGATATTAAGTGTGAAATGTGAATGGTGTAAACAAAAAAATAAAAAATAAACTGAAAAAAAAATTTAAAGAAATTCTGCAATAATTTATAAGTGAACTTAAACTATTCCCCCAAAAAGTACAACTTGTTCCGAATAAAACGAGGCCTCGTCCAACTGCGTCATTGAAGAAATAAAAAAGTTACAACTGTTGAAACGCAAGGAGGCAAAAACTAAAAAAATGTTCTGGTCATTAACTACTTTTCAGGCGTTCGGCTTAAGGGGTTGTCTCACTACATTTATTCATCTCACCTTAGTCCTGTTTTCTTGGTTTCACTTTGAATTCAGGGGCTGGGTTTACTGGCTTCTACTAGGCTGCAGTGGAAGCCAGGTCTGTAGCTATAGCAACCTGTGCTCGGAGCCTATCAGGAGAGATTGAACAGGTCTGTAGCTATAGCGACCTGAGGAGCTGATGAAGCCCATACAAGAGGGGATATCTAGGAATAGGTAGGACACTGTTAATGGACACATATTGCAAAGTGACTTGTTTTCGCAAAATCTTCAACATAAAAAGCAGCAATCCTTGTAGTGAGACAACGGTTTTAGGAGTTAAAAGATGCTTCGCTTTGAACGGAGAAGCTCAAGCGCCCTCTATTGGATGTAACAAATCCTCAATTTGCTTCTGACTCACTGAATCTTTACAAAGCAAAAGGGATATTTAGCCAAGCCAGTATCACCCATCTGCATACAGCTGTTTCGGGGTTTTGCCTTCATCAGTGCAGAGCAGAGTGTACTGGCTGGCTGGGTGAGAGGCAATGAGTGGCTCAGAAAGGGAATATTTCTCTTTGGGGAGAGCACAATATAGGTGTGTGGAGTTTTGAAATTGCCTATTTGCCTTTTTTAAATCATAGACACTCATTGCCTCCCACCCAACCAGCCAGTATCGGTCTGCTCTGCACTGATGAGGGGCAAAACCACGAAACAGCTGTATGCAGATGGGTGATCCTGGCTTGGCTAATATCCCATTTGCTTTCTAAAGATTAAGTAAGTCAGAAACAAATTGAGGATTTGTTACATCCAATAGAGGGCGCTTGAGCTTTTCAGCTCCTTTCCCTATAATACCTTGTGATATTCAGATGCCTACTGGAGGGCAAAAATGCTATTTCAAAATTCCACACACCTATATGGTGCTCTCCCCAAGAAGAGATATTCCCTTTCTGAGCCACCTATTGCCTCCCACCCAGCTAGCCAGTATCGCTCTGCTCTTCACTGATGAGGAGCAGACCCCCGAAATAGTTGTCTGCAGATGAGTGATAGTGACTTAGCTAATATTCCTTTTGCATTCTAAAGATTCAGTAAGTCAAAAACAAATTGAGGATTGGTTACATCCAATAGAGGGCGCTTGAGCTTCTCAGCTCCTTTCCCATAACGCCTTGTGATATGCAGATGCCTGCTGGGGGGCAAAAAGTCAATTCAAATCTCCACATACCTATATGGTGCTCTCCTTTATAATAGTTTTAGTACAATTATGCTCATCTTATCCAATTTGAAGTTGAGCTGGAGGAATATTTTCTAGAAAGGAGAATTTCTGAATTTAGGCTGAAATAAAAGAGCCCAAATTCACTAGTACTCACCCTTCTGTATCTTTGCCCATAGGTGCCTGTTTAATTTCGAGAATCTGAAAAACAAAATAAAAATATTCACTCGTCTTGATGAGGCCGTACATGTAATCCTGTGTCCTATTAATGAATCAAAGTTGTTTCCTTTGGAGTGCAGGTAATCTCAGAAGTGGGATAAGATTCTCTGCAATGCAGATACTGCAAAAAAAAAAAGAAAGCTGAAAAAATAATTGTAGTCTGTAAATTTCTATTTCCAGATAAAAAAAAAAAAAAACACAGCTAACTAAAAAAAAGAAAAAAAAACCTTAATATTTATGGCTTTAGATATAATTGCCCCATATCTGCCCCCTGAAAAATAAAAAACTGCCCCCTATTTAGAATGCAAAGCCTGGTCACTATAACTTGTTCTATTATTACATCTAGAAATGTCTCCAGACCCTTCTCCAGAATCCCGGTCACTAGAACTTGTTCTATTATTACATCTAGAAATGTCTCCAGACCCTTCTCCAGAATCCTGGTCACTTAACTTGTTCTATTATTACATCAGAAATTCTCCAGACCCTTCTCCAGAATCCCGGTCCCCTATAACTTGTTCTTTTAATTACATCTAGAAATGTATCCAGACCCTTCTCCAGAATCCTGGTCACTATAACTTGTTCTATTATTACATCTAGAAATGTTCCAGACCTTCTCCAGAATCCCGGCACTATAATTTGTTCTATTATTACATCTAAAAAATGTCTCCAACCCCTTCCCAGAATCCCGGTCACTAAACTTGTTCTATTTTACATCTAGAAATGTATCCAGACCCCTTCTCCAGAATCCTGGTCCTATAACTTGTTATATTATTACATCTGAAATGTCTCCGGACCCTTCTCCAGAATCCCGGTCACTATAACTTGTTCTATTATTACATCTAGAAAATGTATCCAGATCCTTCTCCAAATCCGGTCACTATAACTGGTTATATTATTACATCTAGAAATGTATCCAGATCCTTCTCCAGAACCCCGGTCACTATAACTTTTTTTATATTATTACATCTAGAAATTATCCAGACCCTTCTCCAGAACTCGGTCACTAAACTGGTTTTATTATTACATCTAGAAATGTATCCAGACCCTTCTCCAGAATCCTGGTCACTATAACTTGTTTATTTTTACATCTAGAAATGTATCCAGACCCTTCTCCAGAATCCTGGTCACTATAACCTGTTATATTTTTTACATCTAGAAATGTTCCAGACCCTTCTCCAGAATCCCGGTCACTATAACTTGTTTATTATTACATCAAAGAAATGTCTCCAGACCCTTCTCCAGAATCCTGGTCACTATAACTTGTTATATTATTACTGGTATTCGTACAGTGCTGGTAGGTGGCAACCATACTACAACATTGGTAGAAGGCATGTACTTTGTTGCATTGGTGGTAGGTGACAACTGTATTGCAATCTTGGCTGAAGGTGTACTTTTGTCCAAGGGTTGGAGGTGACAACCGTACCGTAGAACTAGTGTAAGGTAGATTCTTCTGTGCAGTGGTGGTAGGTGACAACCAAACTGCAAAATTGGTGACAGACGTATTCCCGTGCACTTTGTAGGTGACAACCATACTGCAAAAATAGCGGAAGACAAGTATTTTTCTGGAGGTGACAACCAAAGTACGAAACTGGTAGTAGGCAAGATTTTTTGAGCAGGGGTGGTCCGTGACAACCATACTGCAAAGCCAGTTGAAGGTATGCAGTTTGTTACAATGGTGGTAGGTGACATCCATACATCAAAACCGGTCAAAGACATGTAGGTGGTAGGTAATAGACAAACGGCAAAATTGGTGCAGTGTGTAGGTGACCAAACCCTTCTGAAAACAGTACCCAAAGGGAAGGGATTTTCCCCATGGGGGGGGGTGGAAGGGGGACATCCATACTTTAAAAATTAGGGAGTTATGTTTAAATCTGTGCAGAGGGTAATTTATAAAACCCTAACCCCAAAATTGGGGTTTAAGCTAAGTAAATTGTGCAGTTGGGGGTTAAAGGGACAACGAAAATGCAAAAATTTGGGGGAAAACCCGTCATTTGGGCAAAGGGTTTATAGGGGGAAAAGCCCTATGCGAAACTATGGAGGCAAGTAAATTTTGCGTGGTGGTTGTAGGTTGGGCAACCCCCCGGGAAAAATTGGGCAACCATTTGGTATTCCAAAGCCCTGTTTTAGATTGGGCAACCCCAGTAAAAAATTAAGGGAAAAGGGAAATTTTTTTGGGGGGGGTGGTAGGTGACAAAAAACCCAACTCCAAACTGGAAAAAAACATATGGGGTTTGTGTAGGTACAACCTACGTAAAATTGGTCCCAAAAAATGAACTTTGTTACAGTGGAGGTAGGTGATGCCCATACTATGATGTTGGTGGAAGTGGTAGTTGGTGGCAACCCAGGATCGGGATGATTTAAGGCACCAGAAAGGGGGCACAAGGAGGCATGGAGTGGGCTGAATTTTCCATTGGGGGTGGGTGCAATATGCTTTATTTGCCTGGGGCACCAGAGCGCCTTGTCCCAGTCTTGCGACAACCATGCTACAAAATTGGTCGTAGATGGTGGTAGGTGACAACCACAATGGAAAATTGGTAAAACACGTGTACATGGGTGGTCAGTGACAATTGTAATAAAAAACTGGAGAAAGGCATGTGTGTCTGTGCAGTGGTGGTTGACTTGGGACGACGACTGGTAGGTGACCACCTAGGGCACCACTTCCTCCCAGGCAGAAAAGGGAACACAGAGAAATATGGAGAGGGCTAAATTTTCCATTGGGCGGTTGCAATATGCTTTATTTGCCTGGGGCACCAGAACTCCTTGTCCCAGTCTTGTGACAACCATGATACCAAATTGGTCTACGAAATTTATTTTCGTAAAGTGGTGGTAGGTGACAACCATATTGTAAAATTGGTAAAACGCATGTATTTTTGTACATGGGTGGTCGGTGACAACTGTACTAGTAAACTGGTGAAAGGCATGTGTGTCTGTGCAGTGGTGGTAGGCAAGGCCGGGGCGACGGGTAGGTGACCACCTAGGGCACCACTTCATCCCAGGCAGAAAAGGGAGCAAAAGGAGGGATGGAGTGGGCTATATTTTCCATTAAGGGTTGCAATATGCTTTATTTGCATAGGGCACCAAAATACCTTGTTCCAGGCCTGGTGGTAGGTGACAACCATTCTGCAAAACTAATAGAAGGCAAGTATTTTTGTGCAGTGGTGGTAGTTGACAACCCAGGATTGGAAAGACTTAAGGCACCACTTCATCCCAGACAGAAAGGGGGGCACAAGGAGACATGGAGTGGGCTGAATTTTCCATTGGGTGGAGTGCAATATGCCTTATTTGCCTTGGGCACCAGAACACCTTGTCCCAGTCTTGCGACAACCATACTACAAAATTGGTTGAAGACATGTATTTTTGTGAAATGATGATAGGTGACAACCAGACTGAAAAATTGGTAAAATGCATGTATTTTTGGACATGGGTGGTCGGTGACAACTGTACTAGTAAACTGGTGAAAGGCATGTGTGTCTGTGCAGTGGTGGTAGGCAAGGCCGGTGCAAAAAAGGGACCAAAAGGAGGCATGGAGTGGGCTGAATTTTCCATTGGGGGAGTGCAATATGCCTTATTTCCAAGGCCAGGACAAGGGGTAGATGACCTCCTAGGTCACCACTTCATCCCAGGCAGAAAAGGGAGTAAAGGAGGCATGGACTGGGCTAAAATTTCCATTTGGGGGCCGCTTCAGCACCACTTCATCTAAGACAGAAAAGGGGGCACAAGGAGGTATGGAGTGGGTTAAGTTTTCCATTGGACAGTCGCTTAAGGCACCACTACAATGTTGGTGGAAGGCATGTATTTTTGTGCAGTGGTGGTAGGTGACAACCCAGGATCCGGACGACTTAAAGAGAACCTGTCACATAGGTTGTGCCCCCCTTTCTGAGGGCAGCACAGTCCAGTGTCAGACCTGCTGTTTCCAGCGCTGTGCCCCTTATTCTATAAGATGCTGGAGTTTTCGTGTATTTAATGCTCAAATCTGCAGTTTTCAGCCAGAAGAGTCATTTCAAGAGTCCTTCAGAGAGTCAGTTTTTTTCAAACCCGTCCAATCGGAGGCTAGCCCCGCCTACCTCCACTGACAAACCTATTACTTTGAATAGGTAGAAACATGAGAATAACTGTCAGTGGGCGGAGCTAGCCTTTGGTGGGTGGAACTAACACCTGCTCATGAATAAGATTTAAAGGGGTTTTGCCACCATGTAATGTTGACGTGGGAACCTCCAAAATGGATATTTAATCACTTTTCTAAATATATGTGATTTAAAAAAGTGAAAACTCTGAGAGCTACAGCATTTCTCAACCCCCCTTGGTTAGCACAAAGCTTCCCCTAGTCACGACCCAGGAGCTGAAAGGCTGCGCTTGTGTGAATCACTTCTTATCTGATGACAGGCAGAATGAATGGTCTTTTAAGGCACCGGGTAGCAATAGGGTTTTCTTTGTATACAGAATAACTAGCTGTAGTGTTATTAGGTCCCTGCTTTATCTGATGAAGAAGCTTTCAAGCTGCTGTGTAGAATAGGTGTTCTCTTTTGTATACAGAATTCACAAGTTATAGTTTGATTATTTGAGTGAACATGTCACAGGATCCCCTTATGCAGGCTCTGTGCTCTGGCTGTGTGTGTCTGTGTGCGTCTCTGTCTCTTGCTTCGTGATTTGTTTACATTACATTAGCTTCTTAGCAGATAAGGTTTCTCCTGACAGTGCCGTCTGAGGCTCTGTGTCTTGCTGTATTGAATCCACTGTTGTACTGTTTATTAGTTCACTTAAGTTTTGAGACGCTCCCTTTGGATTCCTCACTCCCCCCCTCCCCTCTCCCTCTCTCCCCTGCAGCTTCATGACTCAGCGTGATTTGTTGACATCTTGCTCTCACACTGAACGGAGTTCAGTACTTGGTCTGGTGGCAAATCCCCTTTAAGGGGTAAATGCTCAAAAACTGCTGCATCTTATAGAATAAGGGGCACAGCGCTGGGAACAGCAGGTCTGACACTGGCGTGTGCTGCCCCCAGCAAGGGGGGCACAACCTATGTGACAGGTTCCCTTTAAGGCACCACTTCATCCCAGGCAGAAAGGGGGGCACAAGGAGGCATGGAGGGGGCTGAATTTTCCATTGGGTGGAGTGCAATATGCTTTATTTGCCTGGGGCACCAGAGCGCCTTGTCCCAGTCTTGCGACAACCATGCTACAAAATTGGTCGAAGACATGTATTTTCCTAAGATGGTGGTAGGTGACAACCACATTGTAAAATTGGTAAAACACGTGTACATGGGTGGTCAGTGAAAATTGTACTAAAAAACTGGAGAAAGGCATGTGTGGTGGTAGTAGGCTTGGGGGGATGACTGGTAGGTGACCACCTAGGGCACCACTTCCTACCAGGCAGAAAAGGGAGCACAAGGAGGTATGGAGTGGGCTGAACTTTCCATTGGGGCGAGTGCAATATGCCTTATTTGCCAAGGCCGGGACAAGGGGTAGGCGACCTCCTAGGTCACCACTTCATCCCAGAAAGAAAAGGGGGCACAAGGAGGCATGGAGTGGGCTGAATTTTCCATTAGGGGGCGCTATGTGCCTTATTTGCCTGGGGCACCAGAATACCTTATCCCAGGCCTGGTGGTAGGTGACAATCACACTCCAAAACTGTCATTTTTTTGGGAAAAATCTAACAGTTCTCAATGCAATTACTTGTATTCGATATATAACAACAATCATACAACGTTCCATCAGGCCCTTCCTTCTTTGTCCCAAGTGGGTGTTGATTGATAACACCCTTGAAGATAAGGTGTGATCCTACACAGCCGGACTGGTCAGCAACCCTAGTGGCTATAGTATTATAGTATTACATGTAAGCGCTGCTCTATGGTCGGTTTCTTTTCTTTTTTTTTTTACAGGGTTGGGATAAAATATTTGTTTTTTTTCTTGGCTTTGGTTTGTGCCAACTTTTACCGCTCACATGGCCCATAGACAAAAGTGAGGCTGTTTGTGGAAAACAAGCAGATCCTTTCTTATAATCTCAGACAACACTGCTAAATCAATGATGTATTAACACACATTGCCAGGGGCAGCACCAGCAGCACGCTATAGCTGTACGGCGAACTAAAATTAGTTGGTGGGACCTGGGAGAAAATAAGGATTTGTTTCCACATGGAAGAAGGGCCGACTGGGTCTTCAGTTGATGTTAACCCCTTAAAGGGGTTTTGCCACGATGTAATGTTGACGTGTGATCCTCCAAAATGGGTATTTAATCATTTTTCTAAATATATGTGATTACAAAAAGTGAATACTGTGAGAGCTACAGCTTTGCTCAGTCCCCCTTAGTTTCCTGACAGTTTACAATAGACACAACCAGGACACTGACAGGAACTGATCTGGCCAGGCTCGCTTGCGTGTTTGCGCTTCTTATCTGATGACAGGGAACATGAAGGAGCTTGCAAGGGGCTGGGGAGAAAGTGCAGTGTATGAGGTTGTCTGCTGTATTGAGAATCCACTAGCTATAATGTAATTATTTGAGTAAACATTACAGACACTCCCTTCTTCCTGGTTCTCTGCTCACCCCCCTCCTTCTCCCCCGTGCAGCAGTTCATGACTCAGCATGCTTTGTTTATATTCTCTCCTGAGCAGATAAGAGGTAAGGAACTCACTTCTTGGCAAAAAGCCTTTGAAGGGGATTTGCCAGGACACAAGTTACTTACCTTCTTATCAGCACAGGGAGAATGTCAACAAATCACGCTGAGTCCTGAAAGCTGCAGGGCTGAGAGGGAGGGGGTGAGTAAGGAGTGAGGCATAAGGGAGTGTCTCAAAACTTAAGTGAAATAATAACAGTACAACAGTGGATTCTCAATATAGCAAGACACAGCCTCATAGACTGCACTTTCTCCCCGGTGCCTTAAAAGCTCATTCATTTTGCCTGTCATCAGATAAGAAGTGTTTCACGCAAGCGCGGCCTGTCAGCTCCTCTGGTCACTCTGGTCGTGTCTAGTAGAAGCTTTCAGGTAACTAAGGGGGATTGAGAAATGCTGTAGCTCTCAAAGTCTTCACTTTTTGTAATCACATATATTTAGAAAAGTGATTAAATACCAATTTTGGAGGTTCCCACGTCAACATTACATGGTGGCAAAACCCCTTTAAGGACCTTGCGTTTTTTTTTTTTTTTTTGGTTGACACGTCCATTGTTTCATCTTCGCCTTCCCAGAGCCATAACTTTTTTATGTTTTCATCTACATAGACATATGAGGGCTTTTATTTTGCGGGACAAGATGAACTTTCTAATGGTGTCATTCACAATCTCATAGAATATACTGGGAAACCGCAAAAAAATTATAAGTGGGGCAAAATGTGAAAAAAACCACAGTTTCATACATTCGGGCACACTATACATTTATATAATGCGCCTTAATATTGTTTCTGTAGTGGTTTAAAAGCACATTACAGTTTCCTTCTATGAGCAGAATTCTCTAGAGATTTGGATTTTTTTTCGGTAATGTTATTATAAATTTTGCATTTTGCTTTTTTTTTTTTTTTCGCGGTGGAATGGTGCACGGCGGCTCTTCTCTGTAATGAATTAAACACGGCACAGTTCCTGGTAAGGTTGGGACTAGATCATCAAATATTGCGGATTATAAGACAATTTTAACGGCCTCTAACTTTCCAACAAGCTCTATCTCCACTTGTCTATTTCCCCCTCCATCCGTGAAAATCATCATGCACTCTAAAAAAAAAAAACTTGAAGGAATCTGCCTTGCGACTTAAGAGGGATGGGGGTCATCATGTTACATGCTCTTTATTGTGTTTGGCCCGGTTCACATCTGCACTGGAGGTTTTAATTGAAGTCTCCAACACAGAGGCAGCACCGGAGCTGTCACATGAGGGCCATCAGCAGCCCCCTCAAGTGTTATAGCTCAATGCTTAATTCACAGAATACAAAACTGCTCTATGACTATCTTCTTTCTGCTGCTGCTTTTGAGTGTGTGTTATAAAGAAAGTATCTTCACATACTGTGTTGCAGTGTAAGTGTAGACATCATAGCCGCTAGTCTCCACCACTCACTCAGTATAAGGAACCATCAATACAGCAGCTAAGTCTTCCACCAGACCACTAAAAAGCCACTCAGTCTAGGGGAGACATCATAGACACTAGTCTCCACCCACCCCTCCATATGGAGGCACCATAGCATTATTAGTTTTCCACCCAAAAGCTCAGCCATGGGAGACATCAAAGCACTAGTCTCCAACCACACTAGCTCAGTACGGGACGACACATCATAGCAGCTAAGTACTCCACACCTACTAGCTCAGTATGGAAAACACATCTAGCATTATTTTCCACCTACTATCTCCAGTACTGGAGACAACATAGACAACTATCTCCACCCACTAGCTCACGTATCGCGGAAACATTATAGCACTTAGGCCCCACCCACAATTGCTCAGTATGGGAGACATCATAGCAGCTAGTCTCCACCCACTAGCTCAGTAAGGGAGACGTCATGGCAGCTAGTCTCCACCCACTAACTCGGTGACAACTAAAAATATAAGAATGAATGCAGAGGGAAAACTGATTAAAATTGCTATTTACCACAGTACAAATTGGCAGAAAATAGTTTAGACTTCTATGACAATACACACTGTCAAGCTATCCTAACAAAAGTTACTCAGGTGCGTGTCTTTAAGGTTATGCTCAGACTGCCAAAAGGCTTCATTCGGACCCTCTGAAGCAAACCCAAAATATATTAAGGTAAGAACAGTGTTTCATGGAATCTTATAAAGCCAGCTACAAATAAAATATTGAAAATACACTGCTAACACAATTTTTATTAATCCCATACATTTCGATTTCATTATGTCTGCTTCATCTCCTGCTCCAGGTGAACCTCCACAAATTAAAGTTTAGATTTAGGGCAACATCTAAACTGAGATAACCTGCAGAAGAACAGACCAGTGTAAAGGTGGTGGCCGGCGCCAGCCTTGTGGTATTGCGATCTCTACACAACTGCCCTGTATGTATGACCTGCAGCAGACCAGAGACCGAAACCCGGAAAGTGGTGCCTGAGCCAGACAGTGGCATATGCTCCTACACTGCCCTGTATGTATGACACCTGCAGAAACGAACAGCCAGACCAGGGTAAAGTGTGCCTGAGCCACGACTTGATGGTATTGGCTTTACTACACACAGCCCTGTATGTATGACCTCTGCAGAAGAACAGACCAGAGTAAAGGTGGTGGCAGAGCCAGACATGTGGATTGCTCAACACACACTGCACTGTATGTAAGACCTGCACGAAAACGAACAGTACAGGTGGTGCCTGGACCCAGACTGAGTGGTATTGCCCTAACACTGCCCTGTATGTATGAACCTGCAGAAGAACCGCCAACCCAGGAAAACGTGGTGCCTGAGCCAGCCCCACCCTTTGGTATTGGTGGTATTGGCTCTACACCTGCCCCTGTATGTGTGACCCTGCAAGAACAGACCAGTAAACAGCGGTGTAGCTGAGACCCAGACTAGTGTAATTAGGCTCCTACACTAACACTGCCTGATATGTATCGAACCTGCAGAAGCACACCAACCCGGGTAAACGGTGGTGTCTGAGCCAGACACTGTGTACATCTGACTCTACACTGCCCTGTATATGAACTGCAGCCCGAACCGCCAGACAGGGTAAAGTGTGAGCCTGAGGCCACAGACACTCTTGCTGGTATTGGCTTCTAACAACTGCCTGTCATGTATGACCTGCAGAAGAACAGAACCCTGGTACACGATGGTGCCTGCACCAGACCTTGAGTTGTTATTGGCTCTACACTGCCCTGTATGTATGACCTGCACGAGAACAGACCAGAGGTAAAGGTGGTCTGCCTAGAGCCAGACTATCTGTGGTGTATTGGCTCTACAACTGCCCTGTATGTATGCACCCTGCAAGACCGAACAGCCAGACCAAGGTACAAGGTGGTGCCTGAGCCAGACTTGTGGTATTGCGCACTACACTGCCCCTGTATATACTGACCTGCAAAAGAACAGCAACCAGGACACAGGTGGTGCCTGAGCACCGACTTGTGGTATTTGACTACTACCACTGCCCTGTATATATGACCTGCAGAAGAACACGCCCCCCACGGGTCAAAAGGAGTGGTGCCTGAGCCAGACCATTGTGGAAATTGGCTCATACACTGCCTCGTATGTAATGACCTGCAGAAAGAACAGACCACGGGTAACGGTGGTGCCTTGACTAGAACTTGTGGTATTGGCTCTACACTGGCCTGTATGTAAGACCTGCAGAAAACAGACACCAGGGTAAAGGTGTGCCATGACGACCAGACTTGTGGTATGGCCCCTCACACACTGCTCAGTATGTATGACCTAGCAAAGGAACCAGACCAGGTTAAAGGTTGAGCCTGAGCCAGACTTGTGTAATTTGGCTCTACACGCCCTCGTAAGTACGACACCTGTCAGAAGAACAGACCAGGGTAAACACGGTGCTTCCTGAGCCAGAACTTTGTGTTATGAGCTCTACCCCTGCCCTGTATTATACCACTGCAAAAGACCCCGACCAGGGTAAAGGTGGTGCCATAGCAGACTATGTGGTAAGTGGTTCTACCCCTGCCTGATGAGTATGACCTGCAGAAGAACAGCCAGCCCAGGGTAAAGGCGTGGTGCCGAACCAGACTTTGTGATACATTGGCCCTAACACACTGCCAGTATGATAAGACCTGCAGAACGCAACAGCCCCAGGGTAAAGGTTGGTGCCTGAGCCACCTTGTGCGGTATTGCTCTACCCTGTCCTGTATGTACTGACCTGCAGACACAAAATCCAGACCAGGGTAAAGGTGGTGCCTGAGCCAGCCTTGTGTAATGGCTCTACACCTGCCCCGGATATGTATACCTACAGAAGAACAGACCCGGGTAAAGGTGATGCCTGACCAGACTTGTGTATTGCTCTACACTGCCCTTGTATGTATGACCAGCAGAAAGAACAGCCAGACCAGGTAAAGGTGGTGCCTGCGCCAGACTTGTGGTATTGAGCTCTAACACTGCCCTGTATGTAATAGACCCTGCAGAAGAACAGAAACAGGTAAACGTTGGTGCCTGAGTCAGAACATTGCGGTATTGGCTCCACACTACGCGCGCCTAGTATATAAACCAGCGAAGAACAGACAAGGGTAAACAGCGTGGTGCTCTGCAGCCAACTTGCGGTATTTCTGGCTCTAACCCTGCGCCTTGTATGACCTGCCGAACAACAACCAGGGTACACAGTTGGTGCCCTGACGCCAGACTGAGGTATTAGGCTCTACAAACTGCCACTTATGATGACCTCTGCAGAAGAACAGACCAGGGTAAAGGTGGTTGCCTGAGTCCATGCTTGCGGTATTGTCGCTCAACACATGCGCCTCGAATAGTTAAGACCTGCAGGACGAATCAGACCAGGTTAAAGGTGTGCCTGAGCAGACTTGTGAGTAATTGGCTACTAACACTTGCCCTGTATGTACCAAACTGCCGAAGAACAGTCCTTACATCTTCTGGTGCATTCTATACTAACACACTTACAAAGTTCTGTTTCTCGCTACAACATCATCCCTGTAATGATGGGACGGCAAAGCATAAGCACTTTCAGTAATTGGGTTTGCATTTACCTAAATCATTAAGTAAAAATAGCATTATCAGCTATAACGTTGTGTGGCTAGACGCGAAATCAAACCAACCCACAAAAGCCTGATCAGGCTACACACCCCCCTTTCTGTGATTTGGCTGACTCAATTAGTTCAGCCTGTCGAAACACACGCCCCATGATGCTGTGATTGGCTGCCTGTACTGTGTAACTTCACTCCCCACTGTAGCGGTGGACAAACAGTGAAACTAATTGCTTCAGCTTTCTGTGATTGGCTGTGTCAGCGCTAATAAAGGGTCTCTGAACTACCTCTTTAGCTCATCTCCCAGCTCTATGTAAGAGGATCTGCAGCAATTACTGAGTCTCTCAAGCATTCTAGAGTTTCACTACCTTATCCACTCTGTTCCCCCGCTACCTTTTACTCTTGATAACAACGGGGGGAGTCAGAGAACATTTCTCACATTTGTTTTCACTCCTTCAGGCTGTATATAAACTGTTTACAGCATACAGGTGTTTCTGGTTACAGAGAGACCTTGTGTAGGGCAGTGACAGCTCTGGCAGACAGGAAACTGACCACGCAACCGAGGTTTTGCAGAGTGTGGACATCCTCTCCCTTCCACTGCTACCACAAGAATAATGATGTCAAACCCCTCTTTAGTGAGAGGAAGACTATGCCTACTGGCGAGAAGGACATGCCTACTGAGAGGATCGACACCCCCTGGATTTGACAGAATTCAAGACAGAAGACACGCTCAAGTTTCTGAAAGCCTGGACTGAGAAAACCCCTTTATAGCCCATTTAGAACGGCCTTCATGCCCTAGATCATACATGTCACCATCAACTTTAATACAAAAAAAGTTATGCCGGCGTTAGCCAAAGAATATTTATTTTTTTCCCAGATAACACAGCAATATACAGTCTGCACTATCTCCAGCCTGCATATACAGAGGGGGGCAGCACGTGCACTCTCCCACATTTGTTTTCATCACAAATCAGGCTGTTATGATATACACACATTTACGAGCGATGCACTGAAGTTCTGGTACAAGGAGCTTGGGAGCCCTTGAGCAGGAAGCTGACATCAGCTCTGCAGACCATGAGACCAAATGCGCATGAGGTATGCAGATGCTGTGACATCCTCTCCCTACCACTGCCTCCAACTACAGATGATGATGATCACCATTCTTTAGTGAGGTGAATAACACCCCTCACTAGGAGAAGACGACATGCCCTGGATTTGAAGCAGTACGAAGACAGAAACCCACACAGTATCTCTGCAAAGCCTCTGTATACTGAGAAAACTCCATTTCAAAAGCGCGTTTCTAGAACTGTCCTCTATGCAGCTCCTGAAGACATAGAACAATTGCATGCCAGGGCTGCAAGAGCTGATGACATCCACTTCCACTTTCCACTGCTGCACACAACATACAAAGATGATGTACCCCATTCTACAGTGGCGGAAGAACCTGCCTACATGGAAGATCGACAGCCCCTCGTATTTGACGTCTCTAAAGACCAGAAACTAGCTCAAGTCACTGACACAGCCTGTACTGAGCTAAACACACCCCTTTAAAAGTCGATTGCGACGAACTGGCCCCTATGCACCTGATACAACCTCCATAGTCACCATAAGTGACAATAACTAAAAAAATCATATGTGTTACAGTTTTGCAGATCAGCCAAAGACTTTTTTTTCATTCAATTAATTAAAACCGCTAAAGTTTACGTTTTTTTATTTTGTTTCCGCCAGAAAAATGAGCCCCTCCCCTTTAGCCCTGATATATCACTGACCTACACTGACCAACAAATCTAGAGAAGTCACCGTAGCCGTAATGACCGATTGCGGAGTGAAGCCGCAGCTTTGTTCTCCCGCCGGAGTAAATAATTTCGCGACAAAGCCGTTTATTGTGGCGATAACAGATGCTGCGCTGGAAACGGTAAACAGATAAAACTTGTAACTCAATGAATTGACGCTTCAATCTAAACAATAAATTTCTATACAGCGCTGACAACATGAGAAAAAAACACAGGAACGGGAACGCGGAAGCTAGGCAAAGTCAGAAAGATATTGATCCGTAAATATGACACAAATCAGATGAATAACACACACATTTATTTCAGCTGAACGACATCCAAGTGCCATGAGGATTCGCCACACGCCCGACACTAAAGGAAATCCCCCCGTTCACTGCACCACATAGACAATGGCCCATAAACAAACCACAAACTATTTTCTTCTCCTCCAGGAGACTATACAAATTACATTTTCAGATTGTCTGGAAGAGATTCGAATAGGGATCTATGTTGAGAAATCACAGAATAGTAAAAGAAAAGCCTACATGGGAGGAGACTCAAATATTATGACCCGCAGCTAATACCAGAGTCACCAGGGAGTAAACCAGCAGCTAATACCCAGTAGTCACCAGGGAGTACAGCCCGACAGGCAGCTAGACGGGCAGGAGTGACAAAAAAGTCCTGGGTAGGCGATTATCACAGTATCTGGAGCCACTGCATCCCACAGCTGCGGAAGGGTCCATAGAGAGTCAACCACCACCATCCAGGGGCTCCCACAGATTGCTGGAAGGGTCCCATAGAGCCAACACCCCCCCTCCAGGGGCCCCAACAGCAGCTGAGGAGCCCATAAGCCAACATCACCATCCAGGGGCCCCACCAGCTGCTGGAGGAGCCATAGAGCCAACAACACCACCCAGGCTCCCCAGCTGTTGGAGGGTCAATAGAGCCCACACCAACCATCCAGGGGGCCCCCACAGCTCTTGGAGGCAGCCATAGACAGCCTACACCAACACACTCGAGGGGCCCACAGCTGCTGGCCGTGAGCCAATAGAGCAACACCAAAACCATCCAGGGGCCCCACACTGCTGGAGGGTCCATAGAGCCAACACTCACCAACCAGGAGCCCCACAGATGCTGGAGGGTCCATAAGCCACCAGTCACCATCCAAGGGGCACCCACACTGCTGATAGCGCGCAATAGAGCCAACACCAAGAAAAAAAACCATCCGGAGTCTCCCAACAGCTGCTGAGGGTCCATGAACCATCACCACCATCCAGGGGCCCCCACAGCTTTCTGGAGAGCCATAGTGCCAACACCAACCATCCACGGGCTCCCCATCAGCTGCTTGAGGTCATCAGAGCCAACACCACCCATTCCAGGGGCTTCCACTGCTGCTTGATGGTGCATATGAGCAACAACCCACCATCCAGGCTTCCAACAGCGGCTGGAGGGTCCATAGACCAACAGACCACAATCCAGGGGCTCCCAAACAAGCTGCTGTAGGGGTTCCATAAGCGCCAACACCACACATCCGAGGGGCTCCCCACAGCTGCTGGAGGGTCCATAGAGCCAACACCACCATCCAGGGCCCCACAGCTTCTGGAGGAGCCATAGAGCCCAAACACCCACCATCCAGGTGACTCCACCGCTGCTGGAGGCTTCCATAGAGGCCAACCCACCTCCACTGGCCCCACAGCTGCTGGTAAGGGCCATAGAGCCAACCACCACACCAACCAGCGGGCACACACAGCTGCCGATGGCTCCATACTGACGCCAACACCACCAACCAGGGGCACCCACAGCTGCTGGAGAGCCATAGAGACCAACACCACCACCCCAGTGCTCCCTCAGCTGTTGGCGGGTCCATAGAGCCAACACAACCATCAGGGGCTCCACACGCGGCTGGAGGGTCCACTACGAGTACACACACCCACATCCAGGGCCCCCACAGCTGCATGGAGGTCCATAACCAACACCACCCAAAAAAAAATCCAGGGGCCCCACAGCTCAGAAGGTCCATAGAGAGATGCCACACACCATCCAGGGGTGCTCCACCGCTGCATGGAGAGCGTCCAATAAGGACCCACCCCCATCCAGGGGCCCACAGCTGCTGGAGAGCCATAGAGCCAACACCATCATCCAGGGTCCCCACAGCTGCTGGAGAGATCCATAGAGGAACACACCACCATCCAGGGCCCCCCACTGCTGGAGAGTCCATAGAGCCAACACCACAACCAGGGCTCCGCACAGCTGCTGGAGGGTCCATCTAGCATCCAACACCACCCATCCAGGGGCCCCACAGCTGCTGGAGGGACCCATAGCAGGCCAACACCACCATCCAGGGGCTCCCACAGGCTGCTGGCGGAGCCAATAGAGCCAACTACCACATACCAACTCCCCACGACTGCGGAGGGTCGCATAGCAGCAACACCCACACCATTCCAGGAGCTCCACAGCTGCTGGAGGGTCCCATAAGAGACCAACACCACCATCCAGGGGCTCCACAACAGCTGCTGGAGGTCCATAGAGCCAACAACCCACATCGAGGGTCTCCCCACAGCTACTGGCAGGTCCATAGAGCCAACCACCCACCATCCAGGGGCCCCACCACTGCTGGTGAGGAGCCATAGAGCCAAACACCACAATCCAGGGGCTCCCACAGTCTGCTGGAGAGCTAGCCATACAGAGCCAACACCCACCATCCAGGGGCCCCACAGCTCAGGAGGGGCCATAGAGCCCAACAAACCAAACCATCCAAGAGCCCCCAACAGCTGCGGAGGAAGCTCTCATCAGAGCCAAACACCACCATCCCAGGGGGCCCACAAGCTCTGGAGGGGCACTAGAGCCAACACCACCATCCAGGGGCCCCACCATGCATCTAGGAGGGTCCACTAGGCGCACAACAACACCACCAGCGGCTCCAACACATGCTTCAGTTGTGGTCTGGGGAATTCAGGGTCAGGTTAGTACTTGGAAGTATCCCTATTTCATGTTCTTTGACCAACTAATGTGACATTTCTAGCCATGTGACACGTGTCCATTGTCTTGCTGGAAAGTTACTAACCGCCCGCTGCAGAAGACAATCACATGTATTGGGTGTACGGGATCTGCAAGGAATGGATTCACACACATGACAGACAGCAATGTCGAAAAAACACATTACCAGACTATAAGGGGCTGCCACCAAACCACATTTCAGTATTTTTCCAGCAATGGTTGCAGGGTGTTTGTTCTCTGATGTTTCTCTCACGAGATGCCAACGTCCAGCTATTTGATGAAGCTGAAAACATGACTTTAGCAAATGGACTGTTTCTGGTACTGCTGTGAAAACTAAGGCCTTTTCTGTCAATGCAACTTGATTAGCAGAGCGGTGCAGGACATCCCGTAACTCCTCCAGGCCCCATACCACAGAGGGTTCGGCAGAGGTGCAAGTACAACCGTCTGCTCCGGGGTCCCCATACACAGTAGGTTAGCAGAGGTTCAGTGACAATCCGTCTGCTCCGGGCCCCATACACATCGGTTAGCGGAGGTGCCGTGACAACCGTCTTGCTCGGGCCCTAATAACACCAGTCAGGTTTTAGCAGAGGTGCAGTGACATCCTCTGCTCCGGGCCCCATACACAGTAGGGTTTGCAGAGGGGCAGTGACATCTGTCTGCTCCGGGGTTTCCCATACACAGAGGGTTAGAAGGGGCAGGGAATCCGTCTGCCTGGGGCCCCATACACAGTAGGTTAGCAGGGTGCATGACATCCTCTGCCTGGGGCCCCCTAACATGGTTTTGCAGGGGTCGTGACATCCTCTGCTCCGGGGGCCCCATACACGAAAGTTAGCAAGGGCCGTGATACCTCTGCTCCGGGCCCCCTCACATAGGTTAGCAGAGGTGCAGTGACATCCATCGCCTGGGGGCCCCCAAAACGAGGTTACAGAGTGCAGTCACATCCTCTGCTCCGGGGCCCCATACATATTTGGGGTTTGCAAGGTGCAGTCCAAACCGTCTGCTCGACCCCCAAAACAGTAGGGTTAGCAAGGGGCATGACAGCCTCTCCTGGGGCCCATACACATAGGGTTAGCAGAGGTGCGTGAATCCTCTGCTCTGGGGCCCCATTCACAGTAAGGTTCAGATGGGCATGACATCGTCTCTCCGGGGCCCCTACACAGGGTTAGCGAGGTGCAAAAATTTTTTCTGCTCGGGCCCCATACACAGTAGGGGAAGCAAGGTCAGTGACATTCGTCTGCGCAGGGCCCCATACACGTAGGTTAGCAGGGTGAGTACATATTTTGCTTTCCCGGGAAAAACCGT